>JAODAL010038218.1:0-39470 GCA_025379985.1 Phyllomedusa bahiana
CCTCCCCCCCCTCCTCACTTTTTCCCCTCCCCTTTAGGTCCACACCCTCCAGACTCTTCTAGCCATTTTCTCTCAGAGTCACAGTTGTGTACATACCCCCCGGCTCACCTGCCAGGTTTCTGGATCCATTTTGCTGCCTGGCTAAATAAACTTCCTCTCTTTTTGAAATGCCCACTCTCATAATGGTGATTTCAACATCCCCATTGACAAACCCTATGTCTCCTTCTACCTCTTGTCTTCTTTCACTAACCTCTTCCCTTGGCCTCTCACAACTTATAGACTCTCCAACTCACAAGGAGGGGAAAACTCTCTTGATTGGGTCTTCTGTCGGCCCCAGCTCTATTCTAATCTTAGAAAACCTCCTTTTTGCTCTCTCTGAATCAAAACCCTTATTTCCTTCAACTTTTCACAAAACTCTCAGCCTTCTCTGACCACCCCCGACCCATCACCCCATTCCGAAATCCCCCAAACTCTATAAACACTCAGGAACTTATTTGACAACCATAAACAGTCCTCACACTGCCCCAATCTCCTCCCTCTTCTGTCCTGACCTGGCTGTCAAAACATTAACAATGAACGCTCACAAACCACCATGGACATATTGGCACCACTCACACACCGTATCACAAGAGTCAGACGCCCGCAGCCTTGGCACACACCTCAGACTCGTTTTCTCCAGCGATGTTCCAGGTGTGCTGAGCGTCTGTGGTGAAAGTCAAAGCTACCTGCAGATTTTTTTCCACTATAAATTCATACTCAGGACTTACCACTCTGCCCTGCATTGTGCCAAACAAAAATATTTCACCTCTTTCATCTCAAGCTTACACAACAACCCTAAACGTCTGTTTGACACTTTCCACTCCCACCCTAGACCTAAAGCTCAGGCCCCGGTCACTGACCTCTGTGCTGAAAACCTGGCCACTAACTTCAAAGACAAAATTTACAATATCCGCCAAAATATCTCATCTCAAACCCCAAGTAGCACCCATCCTGTCCCTCCCTGCACGTCCTCTAGTCTGCTCTCAGCTCTTGACCCAACAACAGAAGAAGAAGTGTCCAGGCTTCTGCTGTCTGGGCGCCCCCACCACTTTGCTCTATTGACCCCCATTCCCCCCCAAACCTGTTCCAGTTATTTCTCCAGCTGTCCTCTCTCACATAAACTGCAATCTGCAACCTTTCTTCTCCACTGGGATCTTTCCATCCTCCTTAAAAAACACACTATTATAACCCCTTTACTAAAAAAGCCCTCTCTGGACCCGTCTGTTCTGCTAACTACTGACCCAGTCTCTAACCTGCCCTTCATTTTCTAAACTCCCGGAACGCTTGGTCTAATCTCGCCTAATCCGCTATTTATTCTGCTACCTCTTCTCGATCCCTCTGCAATCAGGTTTCCGGGACCCTACACTCCACAGAAAACTGCTCTAAGCAAAAGTTTCAAATGATCTCCTCACTTTTAAATCTCGGGGCAACTACTCATTGCTTTTTCTTCTGGATCTCTCTGCAGCATTTGACACTATTGATCCACCCACCTCCTCCTCAGCATGCTGGACCCCCATTGGCCCCCAGGACACTGCACTTTCTTGGTTCTCTTCCCTTACCTCTCGGACCGCTCCTTCAGTGTCTCATTTTTGGGTTCCCCCCTCCTCTCCTCTTCCTCTTACTGTTGGGGTTCCACAGGGATCTGTTTCTTGGTCCTCTCCTCTTTTCAATCTACAACAGCCCCCATTGGACAAACCATCAGAGATTTGGCTTTCAGAACCATCTCTACGTTGATTGACAAACCCAATTATACACCTCTTCCCGTGACATCACTCCCGTCCTGGGTACAAAAAAAAACCAGTGACTGTCTGGGCCGCTGTCTCTGATATCAAAGTCTTCTCTCTATCTTAAACTAAACCACAACCAAAACTGAAATTCTAGTCTTTCCCCCCCAATTACTAACCGACCTTACCCTGCTTTTTTCTGTTCAGTGTGTGGTACCACCATAACTCCTAGGCAGCAGGGCCCGCTGTCTTTGGGTTTAACTAGATTCTGATCTGTCCTTTAACCCCATATATCCAATCCCTTTCCCGCTCCTGTCACCGGCACCTCAAGAACATCTCCAGAATCTGTCCTTTTCTCACTGTTGAAACAGCTCAACATTGTTGATCTTATTCTTTCTCGTCTTGACTACTGTAACTCCCTACTTGTTGGTCTCCCTCTCTGTAAACTCTCCCTTCTCCAATCTGTCCTTAATGGCAGCACCAGGCTCGTGTTTTTTTTCCACCGCTATTTCTGATGCCTCTACCCTGTATCAGTCTCTGCACTGCTGCCTATTCAGTAAAGAATACAACATAAACTAATCACTCTCACCCATAAGGTTTCCCCACAGAGCTGCACCCCTACATCTCCCCCCTCATCCTTTCCCCCCAACCCCCCGGGCCCCCCGCTCTGTACTGACAAGATTACACACCTATTCCGAACCCCCTCCCCTTTCCAAATTTTGCATTTTGCCCATTTCTCTGGAAATTTTACCCCATGTGATCAGGCCACTCACAATCCCACATTTTTTAAGTGCGCTCTAAAATCATTTTCTTGGGAAAACCTCCCCAAGTCACTAATGTTATCCCCCAAATTCTGTCCCCAAATTTGTCACTTCCTGAACTTTGGCACCCACGGACTTAATTGGGTAATATGTATTTTTTGGGGTGGGCAGGTTCATCCATTTTTTTATGTTTACAGTCAGGGTGGGCCCGTGACCCCCGCCCGGGACCCGGATCACGCAGGGGGCACGCCCCCCGCATGTCGGGGGGGGGGGGTGGGGCCCCACCCCCCCGGCCAAAGCCCCCCCTCTATTCCCCCGGCCCGTCCTATTGCTGCCTACCCTCCTGGCGCGGTCCCCGATCTTAAGGCGGCGCGTTCCCGGCACTGGATTTTTTTTAAAGGGCCGTGAAACCGGTAATTGGCTTTCCCGGTCATGCCCTTATTTAAAGCCTGCCCTTCCGGGGGTGTTGCCGGATTTTTGGCCCATTTCACCCAAAAGGAAAGCGTTCCAACCCCTTTTTTCTGACTTACCGTTGTACGTCCCTTTTTGCTTCCGTTCCTCGCCCACGCCCTTGCCCCTGCCCTACCTCTGCCTGTCCAGACCCGAACCTGAGCCCCCTTTTCCGAACCTTCCCTGCCCCCCGACTACGAGCCTGCCTGACGATTCGCACCACGCTTCCCTTTGGGCTGCCACTGAAGCAAGTCGTCGGGTGGGGACCTGGTGACTCCCGCCCGCACAAGTCCATCCCGCTTTGGGGGGCTTGGTGAAAACCGGGACCTATTTTGTTTTCCGTTTCCGGCGGGTTTACCCCTTTGCTTGCGGTGCTCCGGGATCCACCTTCTCGTCCGGGGTCCGTGACAGTAAGACCCCGGCCCTGGACCCCGCCAAGGTCCTCTGGTTGATGTGACCTCACCCCCAATTGTGTCGCAGTCAAAAAGCTCGCCAGCAACCCCAGCAACTAGCCATCTCTCCGCCATGGCGCTTTTGGGCCGCCAAGCCACGCCACCCGCTCCCGTGGCCCCCACGTCCTCCGGTTCGGTCCCGGCCGCTGGAAGGCCCCGTCTGTCTACCAAACCAATTGATGAGGACCCCAAAGGGCTGAGGGGCTTTATCACCAATGCCCCCTGCATATCGAGTTAATGGGAACCCAATTTCCAACGAACGGTCAAGGGTGGCGTTCGTGCACCTTCTCTCGGGAAAAGCCCGGGTCTGGGTACCCCCTCGGGGAAGGGGACGATTGGGTCCGCTAACCCGGGTTTCATTCCTCCCCGGTTTTTCAGGAGGTTTTGGGGGAACCGTCCCGGGCTTCTTTTGCCGAGACCCCCCTTGCAAAAACCTGCCCCAAAGGGGGAAATCATCTATAGGGACATCCCTTTCTTTCCGCACTTTGGTTTCCCGGTTTATCTTGGAATGAAGCGCCGTTGACTCCCACCTTCAAAAAGGGGCCTCTCCACCCGCATCAAGGATCTCTACTGCCCGGGATCTCCCCGTTTTCCCTTGGGGACATTATCTCCCTGGCCACTGGGATTGAAAACGTTTTCGGAACCCAGAGGAACTAAGGCGGGAAGGGGAACAAGCTAGACTCGTGTTTCCTCTTCGGCCCCAGTATTTAAAAAGGTTTGCTCGTTCCCTCGCCACCTGCCGCCGAGGAAAAACCAGGAAAGGGGAAGGGCCCCCGTCTACAACGAGCTAACCAAAGAATGGGGGGAAAATCTTTGTCTTTCTGTGGCGTCAGACCTTTTTCCGAGCCCGGTCCACGCCCCCTCATCCGGGGGAAAAACGGGCGCCCTGGGTTTCGTGGGGAAAACGCCCCCAGGTGAAGCAAGCCCTCCCCTCCCCTGACCATCCCCGTGATCTGGGGCCGGGGCCCTGGTTCCCATTTTTTCAGCTACTGTTTTCCCGATCTGGGTCTGGGGGAAAAATTTCTTGGACGCGCCTGGTGTCCCAGCTTAAACCCTCCCTGTGATCCTTGGAGAAGCCCTATCATCCCCTCTGTCGTTGAGAGATTCTCGAGAATCCAATTTTTCCAAAAGGGCCCCCCTGGCCCTTTAAAGTAGGGGGTGATAAGGAGAGACTTGCGTTTTACGTACTACCCCCTTTCCTTCGTCCATTTCCGGGGTCCCCGGGGCTGCAACCCATGTCCCGTGCTCGTTGGCAGCGGCGAAGGCCTGATTTGGGGGGTTCGGAGTTCGTCTCGCTGTTTGGGGGGCACCTGCTGGTTTTTTCGCTTCTCCGGGGTCGTCAAAGCTTTGAGGGCCCCTTTGCACCTTTACCAACCTTCGCTTGTCTTCCCCGAAAAACAAGCTGAGACGTTGCCCCCATCGCCCAAATTTGACTGTCCTTTTGATTTTCTGCCCGGGACGCTCCTCCAGGGGCGGGGTTTCCCCTGTCGGTACCTGAGCCTTGGCTAGTCTACATATATCAAGGGAATCCCCCAGAAGGGTTCATCCGCAAGTCCTCCTCCCCACGGGGGCCCCCGGGTTTTTCTTCGGGGCAAAGAAGGCGGAACCCCTGCATCTGATAGACTATGGGGCCCTAAACGGTACGGTAAAAACCGTCCCCCTGCCCTTGATCACAAACTTTTGCCATTCTCGGGGTCCCCAAGTCTTTACTAAACGGGAACCTAGAGGGGTTATCCCCTTAGGAACGTGAGGGCGACAAATGGAAGACCGCTTTCAAAACACCCCGATGGGCACTTCGATACCTGGTAGCCCTTTCGGGCTCTGAATGCCCGCCCCTCTTCCAAGAATTCGTTATTTACATCTTCCGGGACCCCCTGTACACATGCGTGGTTTTGTACTTGACGACATTCTGGTTTTTTTTCCCCGACCCTTTATCCCCAAATTAAAGTACGACAGGTTCACGTCTAAGGCCAAACCGCTCATCCAAACTTGAGAAGTGCCCCAAATTTTTCCCGAGAGCCTCCCCTTTCCTTTTGGGTACATCATTTCTGAAAAGGGCCTACGATGGGCCCCCCCCCAAAATGCTGCCTTCCCCACAATGGCCCCGCCCCGTGGGTCTCCAGCCATCAAAGATTTTCTGGGGTTCCCAACTATTATAGGAATTTTTACCACATTTTTCTTTGCTGGTTCTCCCTTTTTGGCTTTGACCAAAAGAAGCCCAAACCAAACTCTGGCCCCCAGCGGCAAGGAAAGCCTTCTCTAAGTTTTAAAAAGTGCCTTCCCTCTGCGCCGGTGCTCTCTCGGCCGATACAACAACCATTTTTCCCCCGGGTCAGCCTCCGGGGGGGGGCCGGGGCCAACTCTCCAGAAAGGGCCCCAAAAGGGAAAACCTCCTTGGGGTTTTTTTCTACAAGTTTTTCCCCCTGCTTAAAAGGGAAATTTCTATCGGTGACCGGGAAATTTTTAGCCCTCAAAGCTGGGTTGGAAAAGTGGAGGGATTTTGGAGGGGGGGGCCGGGCACCCCTGTCGCATTTATACCCACCAAAAAACCTGCTAGTCTCCGACTGCTCAACCTTAAATCAAGGCCGGCTCGTTGGTCTCTTTTTCTCCCCTTTAATTTTTTTCTTCTTTTTGCCCTGCGGAAAGAAATATCAAGGCCAGTCTCTCCCGTGCTTTGGATGTGAGGGGGAAGGGGTCCCCCTCCACGGCCCAAATTTTCCCCCAAACAGTCATCTCTGCCGCACCGTAGATTACAACGCATTCCCCCGGCAAGACATACTCCGTCCACTTTCGGAAAAAAAATATTGTCATGGGGGCATTGCTCCCGTAGGGGGGCACCAGGAGTGCAAGGTTTTCCCGCCCTCTTTTTGTTTTATGGGGGCCGGGCCTTGCCCAGGATGTTCGTAGTTCGTGGAGTCCCGCCTTCCTGTGCCGGAAAAAGTTTCCCCGTCTAAAAAGAGGTTGCTCCCTTTCCCCTACTATACCCGCTGTCCTTGGACCCATGGCCATGGATTTTATCACGGATCTCCCCCCTTCCCTGGCACACTGATTTGGGTGGGTTTCGACCATTTTCAAAAATTCCATTTGTTCCTTGCCGGGTCTGCCCCCAGCCCCTCGCCTTGCCATCTTTTTTTCTATATATTTTTTGGGTCATGGGCTCCCCCGGCACTAGGTCGGCCCGGGGGGTTCAAATTTGTCTCCAGATTCTGGCGCCCTCTGCAACCAAATACAAAATGAACTGGACTTTTCTTCCCCCTTTTCCCCCCCCCAGTCCAATGGGCAGGTAGGAGAGAAAATAAGACCCTAGGGTTTCTTCTGGCCCCCTTTGTCTCCCCCGCCCAGGATGATTGGTCCAGCTTGTTGCCCTGGGCCCAGTTTTCCTATAACTCCTTGGATTCGGAGTTGGGAGCGCTTTTATTGTTACGGGGAAAATCCCCGCCCCCCCCCCCCCTTTCGTGCCTCGGGGGCCCGCGTGGGGGGAGGGGCCAGGCCCCGACAGCATCTGGAAACAGAGCACCCTTCCTATCCGGCTTCCCCTCTACCAAGGACAAGCCGCAAAAAGCGAAACCTCCCCCCAACCTTCTCGCCAGGTACAAAGGGTTTGGGTTTCGGCTAAATATAGTTTTTAAAGGTTCCGCATAAGCTGGGTCCCCCGGTTCCTGGGGCCATTCGAGGTGCGCAAGCGCATTAATCCAGTAGCATAAAGCTTTGCCTTCCCCCCACTATGAGGGTCCCCAACTCCTTCCATGTCTCCCTGCAAAACCGGTATCCAAACGTTTTGGGACTTGCTCCTCCCCCTCCGAGGCCCGATACCCCGAGTCTTTACGGTAAAAAAGATTCTAGATATGAAGACGGTCAGAGGGAATGTTTTTTTTCATTGATGGAAAGGTGTTGGGCCCGAAAAGGTCCTGGGAGCCAGAGAGCCCAAATTTTGGTGTGACATCTTCAGAGGTTCCCCAGGCCCCAAAAAGGGGGAGGCCCAAGGGGGGGGGGGGGGTTACGTCAGGGGGGGCCCGCGCCCCCCTCCCGGGGGGGGCACACCCGGATCCCGCACGAGTGGCACCCCCCCGATGTGGGGGGTGGGTGCCTCACCCCGCCCGGCCCCAAATCCCCTCTACTTCCCGGCCCCACTCCTTTTCTGGCCCTCAGCCTCCCCCGGGACGCGCGTCCCGATCTCTAAGGCCTGTGAGATTTAAAGGGCCAGTGCCTGGTAATTGGCATTGCCGGTCACTGCCCTTATTTAAGCCGCCCCCCTTTCCCGGGGGTTGCCGGATCTTTAGTGCCCTTTCACCCCTTTGGAAAACTTCCCGCCTTTTTCTGACTTACCGTTTAACCCAACCCTTGCTTCCTTTGACCAGCACCTTGCCGCCTGCCTGACCTACTGCCCGTCCATGACCATGAACCCGAGCCCCCTGTCCCACCTTCTGCCTGTCCCCGCTACGAGCCTGCTGAAATTTTGCCAACGTATACCCCTTGGCTGCCACCGGGAAGCAAATTTCCCTCAGGGGTAACCCTGGTAACTCCCCCCGCAGGAAAATTCATCCCCCTTTGGGCGGGCCCGGTTTAAAACCGGGACCTACTTTTTCCCTTTCCCGGGGTGGCTTTTCACCACGCTTGCGGTGCTCCCGGGGGTCCACCTTTTCGTCCAGGTCCCTGACAATACTACCCCCTATTTATGTAACAGGCTGGGCCAAATTTTAAACCAAGCACTTTTCACCCTTTAATTCACCCATAAACCCCAAAAGATTGTAAACTTTGCAGGAGGGGCCCCCACACCTGTTTATTTGTAAGTAAGTTTTTAAAAATGTAACGTCTGGTTTGTCTGTGTTATACCCCCTATATTGAAAGGCTGGGAAATTTTTGGGACTCAGTTTATGAAAATTTTGGGCACCCCTATTAATCTAAATCATTTTTGTTTAAATATTTGGGGGTGTTTGCAACGCCTTTCAATTTGATTATCTAATAACTAATATTGCACATTTTGTGTTTAGTACAAAAAACCTCATTTCAATCGGAAATATTACTGTGTCCATCATATTAATATATCAATTGAAATGGCGTTCAAACACCCAAATATTTAGAACTAAAAAATGTTTAAAATTTAAGGGGGGTCCCCAAAACTTTTTCATATGACTGTATAAAATAAAAATTTTATTAATTATCATCATTATTACAGACCCCTTACAGCTCATCAAGGACTTGAGAATAGCTCAATAATACAGATTCACACGTTTTTCCACAGAATTCTGTAGAAAATCTCTATGATTTTGAGGCATGGGGGATACAGAAAGGCCCCATAGAAGTCAAAGCATGTTATGTTAGGGTAAATTCCCAATTAATGGATTTGCTTTGGAAAATTTCTATAGCAAATCAGTATCAAAACTGCACAAGAAATCTACAGAAAATTGTGCAGAAAAAAAGCAATGCTTACTCTTTGCCTGCCAAAGCTTTTTTTTTCCCTTTTTGGGGCTCTGTATAACCAAACTCCAGGTGTTTAATGTGTAACTGTGTGACCACCTCACCATGTGTTGGCGTAGCAGTACCTTTTTTGTATCCATCTATTTTGTACCCCAAAAGGGGTGGATGGGTATGTTAAGTTTATATTTGTAGTCATTCATATATGCGCCGCAGGGGGGTTTTAATAGAGAAGCCTGGGCCCATGCGAAAATTTTGGATAGTCCCCCCCCATAGATTAGGGCCCCCTTGTAGGCAGAATAGTCCCCCCCTAGATTTGGACCCCCTTAGGCAAAAAGTTCCCCCCAGCATTTGAGCCCCTTAGGAATAGTTCCCCCCCTTAGTTTTGGGCTCCCTGTAGGATAGTTCCCCCCCCCCCAAATTATTAGGGCCCCCTGTGGTTACCCCCCCCTAATAGGCCCCCCGAGTATAGTCCCCCACCCAGAAAAGGGCCCCTTGTAAAATTTGATCCCCCCCGTAAATTTGGGCCCCTTGTAGGTATAGTCCCCCCAGTAAAGGGCCCCTGTAGGTTAGTCACCCCCCCAGCAATAGGGCCCCCCGTGGTTTAAATCACCCCCAGTAATAGGGCCCCCTTTTGGTATAGTCCCCCCCCCCCGTAATAGGGCCCCCTTGTAGGTTTTGCCCCCCCATAATAGGGCCCCCCTTGTAGAATAGTTCCCCCCCAGTAATAGGGGGCCCCTTGTAGGTATAGTCCCCCCACCCCGTAAAAGGACCCTTTTAGGTATGACCCCCACCCCATAATAGGGCCCCCCCTTTTTGGGATAGTCCCCCCAACCCCGTAATTAACCCCCTTTTTAGGGAAGACCCCCCCCCCCCAGTAATAGGGCCCCCTTTTGGATGAAAACCCCCCCCCCAGTTGGCCCCTTTTAGGTTAGCCCCCCCCCTAATAGGGCCCCTTGTAGGTATTTTCCCGAAAAAGTTTATAGCCCCCCTTGGGCCCCCCCTTTAGGTTAGAACCCCCCAGTATAGGGGCCCCCTTGTTGGTTAGAACCCCCCCCGTAATAGGGCCCCCTTGTACGTATGACCCCCCCCCGTAATGGGCCCCCTTTTACGTATGATCCCCCCCTAATGGGGCCCCCCTTTAGGTTTTAGACCCCTCCCATTATAGGGCCCCCTTGTAGGTTAAAATCCCCCCATAAAAGGCCCCCTTGTAGGGAAGACCCCCCCGTAATAGGGGCCCCCTTGTAGGTATATCCCCCCGTAATAGGGCCCCCCCGTAGGTATAGTCCCCCCCCCCCGTAATAGGGCCTCCTTTATGTATATCCCCCCCCCAGTAATAGGGCCCCCTTGTAGGTATATCCCCCCCCTAAAAGGGGCCCCCCGTTGGTTAGTACCCCTCAGTAATAGGGCCCCCGGTAGGTTTAGTCCCCCCCCCCCGTAATAGGCCCCCTTGAGGTCCGATCAAATGTGGGTTTAGCTCACTTCCTTTTATTCATTTAGGTAAACACCCCTTCAGGGGCTCACCCAAATTTGCCATCAGAAATCCCATAAAACCACTCCCCCCTTCCCCGCGCACATCATTAATTCCTTCCAAAACTGCACCATGCTCTATGAGCCAAAAAAATTTATCAAATTCGCCATCCCATAAAAGGGTTGGCCCCTTTTTACCACTGCCCCTCCAATGCACTGCACCAACAGACACCTCGCCCTGACTGTGAGGGGGTTCCGTTCACTTCCTCATATTTTGCAAATGCGTGCCCCCTAAAAGAAACAAAACGATAAGGTGTCAATTACAACAGACACTGCCATCTTTATTAATTCCCCAAAACCCCCTTCTCTTCAATATCTAATATGCATATTCATTGGGAATCTAAACTTCACTGTACAATAGACCACTGTCATATTATCTTCCCATAAAGCACTTCTCCTATATATGTAATATGCATATTCATTCCAATAGAGCTGCAGGCCCCATTAAACTATATAGTATTGTCTCAAGACTATATTCATAAACCACTTCTCTTTTACATGTAATATTCATATTCATTTTAATAATGCTGTGGGCTCTATGGCTAGCCCTCCCTCCCTCCCACAGTTTGACCTCACAAGTTCCCCATTGAAGATTCTCTCCTACGGCTCACAGCTAGCCATTCAATCCACCACGTTACAATGGGAGCGTGCAAAAACATGGGAGCATGCAAGAACTCCAGTATCTTCAAATACCATTGCATCTAGCTGCATCCGCTTCTCACTAAATCAGCGCCACAAGCAGAAACAATAAATCTCTACATACATGAGTACATACATGAAGAGTCATGTATGGGGAAGGGGCGCGAGGGAGATGGAGGGGGAAAAAAAAAAAAAATCACATATACAGTCATATGAAAAAGTTTGGGCACCCCTATTAATCTAAATCATTTTTTAGTTCTAAATATTTGGGTGTTTGCAACAGCCATTTCAATTTGATATATCTAATAACTAGTGTTGAGCGATTGCGTTGGCTATCAAGATCGATCGATAGTCGATAGTCGGCCGCTATCGATAAGGTTTTTCGATAGTGAGCATCGATTATGAGCGATTACCATTAAAGTCTATGGGAGAGCAACAACACCTTCATTATTACACCCAAACAAGGCTGGAGAAGCTGAAATTAACATCCACAACAGTCAAATGGATACGTGCTACATCTTAGGCAACACACTTAGGTTATAAAAGTCACAGAAAAAAAGTCACAGACCATTCATTATCCCTGTCTTGTACCACAGCATGACCCTTAAACCTGCATCACCCACAAATTAAAAAGTGCCAGAAGGCAGTATGAAAATGAACCATCATGTTACTTGAACTGACATTGAATATCCCTGTCCTGGAACACAGCATGAGCCCGAAACCTTCATGACCCCCCAGATTAAAAAGTGCAGGAAAAAGGAGTCTTTGAACCACCATTTTAGTTGAACTGGACATTGACTATACCTTTCCTGGACCGCAGCATGACCCTTATATCTGTCTGAACCACAGATTTAAAAACTGCCGGAAACAGGAGTCTTTCAACCACCATTTTAGTTGAACTGGACATTGACTATACCTGTCCTGGACCGCAGTATGACCATTAAACCTGCATGACCCCCAGATTAAAAAGTGCAGGAAAAAGGAGTCTTTCAACCACCATTTTAGTTTCACTGGACATAGACTATCCCTGTCCTGGGCCACAGCATGAGCCCCAAACCTGCATGACCCCCAGATTTAAAAACTGCCGGAAAAAGAAGTCTTTGAACCACCATTTTAGTTGAACTGGACATTGACTATCCCTGTCCTGGACCACAGCATGCCGGTTGCATTAACCACTGAAGAACAGATTGGCAACGCTGTTCGTTACTGAGATTCACAGGGCCCTGACCCAGCGATGACAGGCCTGACGGTCCTGCAACCGACGATCCGCTGGCTTGTGTGTAGTCGCCAGCACTGGAAGGAGCACCTTCTCTCGTACCTCTACCTCCATGTGCTACCCCCTCTTTGCTCGCTTACCACCTGCATTTTGCTCCATGTTCAGAAATATAAAAATTTGAGAAGGTATGGAATAGTTTTGGAAAGTCTCTTATTAAAAGACTGTAAATCACAGCTATTCTCAAATCCCTCTAATCAAAACCAAATTGCTGGATTCAAATTTAACTGCAAGGTGTCTATCAACAAATCTGGACTGGGCAAAAGTCCAAAAAACACGTATCTGTTATGTTTTGGTATAATAAACGGTATTTTTTGCACCTTTCAATTCACCTGTGGTGAATATAGAATTGCTGTTTTATGATTTACGTGGATGCTGCGTCAATGAACAATGCTGGGTGTGCAAAAGTCAAAAAAACACGTAACTGTTATGTTTTGGTATAATAAACGGTATTTTTTGCACCTTTCAATTCACCTGTGGTGAATATAGAATTGCGGTTTTTAGATTTACGTGGATGCTGCGTCAATGAGCAATGCTGGGTGTGCAAAAGTCAAAAAACACGTAACTGTTATGTTTTCGTATGATACACGGTATTTTTTGCACCTTTCAATTCACCTGTGGTGAATATAGTATTGCTGTTTTAAGATTTACGTGGATGCTGCGTCAATGAACAATGCTGGGTGCGCAAAAGTCAAAAAACACGTAACTGTTATGTTTTCGTATGATACACGGTATTTTTGGCAACAAACAACCTGTGCTGACTACAAGATTGCTGGATTGTAATTTAACTGCAAGGTGGATATATCAACAGTCACAGGTGTAATGGGTAAAATTAAAATGAACACCTATCTGAAATGTATACTGATAATAAAAGTGGAGTTTTGCACCTAACAAAGAGACCTGCAGTTACTAGAAATGATGTGTATCCAATATAAGTTCAGGCTGCCCAATATCCAGGAAATATTTCAATAGCAAACTGTTAATAATAAAGATATTCCACTACAATGTCTACACTAAGTCTTGGTGAACTTTATCCAGTGTTCTTTATAGATAGAGCTTGTCTGTGTTCGTCCGTGGGGCCCCCCCCCCTGCTCCTCCCGCCGTGAATTTACAGCAGTAGATGCTCCTTTAAAATTCTCTACCTAACTACATAGAATCTTCAAATCTCTAATATAACTAAATTGGAAGGATCACAGCTAATAGTAGAGGTTTCTCTGTGCAGAAATAGACTAATTTCGCTGAGCTGTTTGGCCACAGGCAGAGCGCAGGTCCTATCCCTATGAGACGCTGAGAGACACTGAGGCTGAAACAGGAAACGCTGTTCTATGTAAAACGAGGTCATGTGATTTTTCCAGCCAATCGCAACCATACACATCCCAGTCATGACGTCGCACACACATCTCACCCTGCTCTATTCTGTAATCTGATTTGCTGGCCGCCAAAATTACAGGAAGCGCCGAAAAAGGCGCGATCTTAATTATGATGCTCAGATTTTAACCTTAATTATCGCATGATCTGGAAATTTCGATCACCATAAAAACCTTGCCGATTTCAACTTTGTCGATAAAAATCGCTCAACACTACTAATAACTAATATTGCACATTTTGTGTTAGTACAATAAACCTCATTTCAATCCGGAAATATTACTGTGTCCATCAGTTATTAGATATATCAAATTGAAATGGCTGTTGCAAACACCCAAATATTTAGAACTAAAAATGATTAAGATTAATAGGGGTGCCCAAACTTTTTCATATGACTGTATCATGTTTCTTATGAATTTGAAGAAACATGATATATGTGATTAAGTACGGTCAAGTGTATATAGCACAGTTGAATATATGACTATGGAAGCATCAGAGTTCATATAGGTTTTTTTTTTCCCCCCTCCATATCCCTCGCGCCCCTTCCCCCCTGCCCTCTCCTCTCCCCCTTTGCCTCTACGTTTTTCCTCATTTTCCCTGGGTCCTGCAATGATGACAGATATTCATCACGTGAGGCCACGGTTTCCATTTAACAAATTAGGGATGCATGTATATTGCTTTTGCAAGGGACTATTCATGTATGTACTCATGTATGTAGAGATTTATTGTTTCTGCTGGCGGCGCGGATTTCGTGCGAAGCGGATGCAACTAGATGCAATGGTATTGGACGATACTGGAGTTCTTGCATGCTCCCATGTTTTTGCACGCTCCCATTGTAACGTGGTGGATTGAATGGCTCGCTGTGAGCCGTAGGAGAGAATCTGCAATGGGGAACTTGTGAGGTAGCCATAGAGCCCACAGCATTATTAAAATGAATATGAATTTTTACATGTAAAAGAGAAGTGGTTTGGAATATAGTTTTGAGACAATACTATATAGTTTAAGGGGGCCTGCAGCTCTATTGGAATGATATGCATATTAATACACTCACGGCCACTTTATTAGGTACACCTGTCCAACTGCTCGTTAAACTTAATTTCAATCAGCCAATCACATGGCGGCAACTCAGTGCATTTAGGCATGTAGACATGGTCAAGACAATCTCCTGCAGTTCAAACCGAGCATCAGTAGGGGGAAGAAAGGTGATTTGGAGTGCCTTTGAACGTGGCATGGTTGTTGGTGCCAGAAGGGCTGGTCTGAGTATTTCAGAAACTGCTGATCTCCTGGGATTTTCACGCACAACCATCTCTAGGGTTTACAGAGAATGCTCCGAAAAAGAAAAAAAAACCAGTGAGCGGCAGTCCTGTGGGCGGAAATGCCTTGTTAAATGCCAGAGGTCAAAGGAGAATGGGCAGACTGGTTCGAGCTGATAGAAAGGCAACAGTGACTCAAATAGCCACCCGTTACAACCAAGGTAGGCAGAAGACATCTCAAACGCACAGTACGGCGAATTTTTGAGGCGAGGGGCTACAGCAGCAGAAGATCACACCGGTGCCACTCCTTTCAGCTAAGAACAGGAAACTGAGGCTCCAATTTGCCCAAGCTCATCGAATTGGACAGTAGAAGATTGGAAAAACGTTGCCTGGCCCTGATGAGTCTCGATTTCCCGCTGCGACATTCGGATGGGAGGGTCAGAATTTGGCGTCAACAACATGAAGATGGATCCATCCTGCCTTGTATCAACGGTTCAGGTGGTGGTGGTGGTGTCATGGTGTGGGGAAATTTTTCTTGGCACTCTTTGGGCCCCTTGGTACCAATTGAGCATCGTTTTCAACACCTTGTGGAATCTATGCCACGAAGAATTGAGGCAGTTCTGAAGGCAAAAGGGGGTCCAAAACCCGTTATTACATGGTGTACCTAATAAAGTGGCCGGTGAGTGTATATAAAGGGGAAGTGCTTTATGGAAATAATATGACAGTGGTCTATTTTACAGTGGAGTTTAGATTCCCAATGAATTGCATATTAGATATTGAAGAGAAGGGGCTTATGGAATTGATAAAGATGGCAGTGTGCTGTGTAATGTTGACCCCTTAGTCTGCCCTTTGTTCATTCTAGGTGAGGCACGCAGTTGCGATAATATGAGAGAAGTGAGACGGAAGCCCATCACAGTCAGGGCTGAGGTTTCTGTTGGTGCAGTGCATTGGCACGGGCAGTTTCGGTAAGAAGGGGCGCAAGCCCTGTTATGGAGATGGGCGAATTTGACTGAAGGGTTTTTGGCTCATGAGAGCATGGTGGCAGTTTTTGGCAGGGGTATGTTTTAAATGTGCGTGTGGAAGGGGGAGTGGGTTTTTTGGATTCTCTGATGGCTAATTGGTGAGCACCTAAACGGGGTGTTTACCTAACATGATATAAAAGGAAGTGAGCTCAGACCACATGTGATCGGACCTCTAAGCCTTGACAAAGCCAGGTTAGCTGGCGAAACATGTCGGCGAGGTCCGATATGACGTTTTAAATTGTGATCTCTCCCCTCTGTCTATAAGTGTCACCTGCTGCAGACGGTGTCACAAGGGGGCCTTATTTGTTCTGTGTCTATGAGATTAGGGACGACTGCCGAAGTAGTTGGCTTGGGATCCCTTACTGGAGCTAGTACTTTGCTATAGATATAAGGCTCCCCTGTTAGTAGGTGGGGTTCCACCAGACTTGATAATAGAAAGGGAGTTATTCCCTCTTTCAGAAGCAAAAAGGGTTAAATGATGAGGGGAGAGATCAGGTTTTTAAATAGTGTGTATAGAGGTTAAGAGTTAGATATAATAAAAGTTACGTTTTAGTGTTTAACAGATAGAGAACTGATAGAGTTTAAGTTTGCCTATGGCAAAATAGTAAATATAGTGACCCTTGTAGGTATAGTCCCCCCCCAGTAATAGGGCCCCCTTGTAGGTATAGTGTCCCCCCCCAGTAATAGGGCCCCCTTGTAGGTATAGTCCCCCTCCAGTATTAGGGCCCCCTTGTAGGTATAGACCCCCCCAGTAATAGGGCCCCCTTGTAGGTATAGACCCCCAAGTAATAGAGCCCCCTTGTAGGTATAGACCTCCCCCAGTAATAGGGCCCCCTTGTAGGTATAGACCCCCCAGTAATAGGGCCCCCTTGTAGGTATAATCCCCCCCAGTAATATAGCCCCCTTGTAGGTATAGATCCCCCCAGTAATAGGGCCCCCTTGTAGGTATAGACCCCCCCCAGTAATTGGGCCCCCTGTAGGTATAGCCCCACCAGTAATAGAGCCCCCTTGTAGGTATAGACCCCCCAGTAATAGGGCCCCCTTGTAGGTATAGACCCCCCAGTAATAGGGCCCCCTTGTAGGTATAGACCCCCCAGTAATAGAGCCCCCTTGTAGGTATAGACCCCCCCCAGTAATAGAGCCCCCTTGTAGGTATAGACCCCTCCCCCCAGTAATAGAGCCCCCTTGTAGGTATAGACCCCCCCAGTAATAGGGCCCCCTTGTAGGTATAGACCCCCCCCCAGTAATAGGGGCCCCCCATAGCTTATTACTCACCTGGCCGCGCTCCCCCGGCATCTCCGTCTCCTTCCGGCCCCAAGCCTGCTGTTTTAGGCTTGGGGCTGAGAACAGGAAGCTCGGCAGGCGGCGCGGTGACGTCACTTCCGCCGCGCCGCCTGCAGAGCTAGGTACGGCAGGGGCAGGGAGTGCACAGCTCTCCCTGCGCCGCCATTCATCTTAATTGTATGCGCGTCGCACGGACGTGCATAGAATTAAGAGAGCCCCTGTGAAGCAAGGGGGCGGAGCCTGCCGGCGGCGGCGCCACCCCCCCCGGCTTAACAGACCGGCCCCGCAGCTCTGCACCCGCTGCAGTGAACTGTTGTGTTCACTGCCGGCGGGCCCAGGAGCGGCATCACCGGGGTATCAGCGGTGATAGCAGCTGCCGCTCCCCCCCAAGCCACCGGGCCCCCGTGGCAACTGCTACCCCTGCTATCCCTGTAGTTACGCCCCTGTGCGCAGACAAACGTGCCTAGATTAGCGACAGACCCCTATATCTTGGATATCAATTATGGGCAGGGACAGACATACTGTATGAAGTGCTGTGGTGGCGTGACTTCAGGATGACAAGAGATCCACACATAGAGGCCTAGAAGACACTGACCCTTAATATGACACCTTGAGAACAGAGACATGGACGCCGATGACTGCAAGCTACAACGTCTATGTATTTTTTCTGTAACCATTACAACATTCATGCATATTTGGGAACGTTGGTACAAAGGGGTAATATCAAGGATGCAGGGGCACACAATAAAGAGGGCAGAGAATTGGATCCCACTGACGGCTTCAATTATGCACAAGAGAAAGAGGAAATCCCACTCAGAGCAGTCTCCAAGGCACAATCCATCTCAGACATACACTCAGCCCCCACCTCCTTCTGCAAAATGTGGGGATGATCAGGGATATGTTATGCAACAACAGATTACACTCAGCCTATCCTATGAGCACTACATGTATCCCCACATGTCCAACAACACACACGATTCCACCACCTTTTAAGAAAAGACCATACACTACCGGTCACATGTACCAGTAGCCACTTAAACTCTACAGAGACATTCTGGATTTATTAGGGAAACCAGACAAAACTATTAAAGCTTTAAGCTTTAATACACACGTACAGTGCTTGGTTACAAAAATTACAAAATAACAGACATACATAAAAACGTCCATAACAGTATATAAACAAAAATTCTAGCTGAGGAATTTAGTCAAAGACAAAAATTAACAGACCTACGCTTGGTGGTAACTCCTGGCCCTGACAATGGTCGGAGACACCCCAAAACCACATCAGCCCCTCCTCCTGCTTAAGTCACAGAGGAGATGGCTAATTACATGCAGAGTACACCAGGAAGGTCATAATTCCAACGTCTGACATAACTCCTCATAGGAGTCGCCTAGCCAGATATTATGACTGCCAAGTCCCAAATCTGAATTTACCAACCCAGACATACCAAATATTAATGTGACAGGTTCTTAATTTGGGCCGATTTACATTTCGGTTGTTCCCTTAGGCCGAAAATTGTATGAGATAGGAGGTGTGGTTGGTTTCCTTAGCCATAATCTTATGACTGAATTTTGAAAAACATTGAATATGGCCAAGATTTGTTTGATGCATATTTTTTTCCATTGTCATAGTCCATGTGCTCAGCTACCTAGAGGTTGTGGAGATGGATAGTATGGCTTACGTTTATCCTTCTTCTACTTTTCCTCATTAGCACCTCTGTGTTTATAGGCACAGCTGCCAAAAGGACCCACTAGGACTATGCATGCCAAATAACCCCTCACTGGAATAATTGATTGCAATGTTTCTATAAAAAGACATGATATGTCACACTCAATATTTATATGCAAAACAATTAAGCAAACCGGAATTAAAAATTTGACCCCAGAGGTTCATTTTCCTTTTAATGAAGAATGCAAATCAACTCCATTTTTACAACAAATCATGGTTAATCTTTCTACAGCCTACACAATAATTGAAGGCAAATTTAACATACATTTTGCACAGCATCACTCTGGAGCCATTGCAACACCAGCAGAGTTCAGATACCAATGGGTAGCAACTATGTAGCACTTTGGAGCACCATCTCACCAGTATTATGCCACTGATTTCTTGTAAATCAGCTAATCTTCTTAAAGCAAATTTATTCCCAGTTTTCTCAGAGGCAGAATCATAATCTACTAAATTATCCAAAATTATATACATAATACAACAACACAAAAAATAATTCAAAATTAGTAGAAAAAGCTAATGGTCTAGCCAGGAAGGCAGGTCTGAGAAATAACCAAGAAGGACTTTTACCAGAAAGACTTCCTACCCACCGTATGAGGGAAAGCTGAATTGTCAAATAGTGGGCTCATTACCCCATGGCAGCACTGCAGGTCTTATCTGACAAGATTCCTACCCCAAAGGATAAATCAATGCTGAAAAATATTTAAAGCAATGAGAAAATGTGAAACGTGGCAGAGGACATGAGCAAAATAAATCAACAATTTTCCAGCCAGAAAAGTTCATTTGATGAAGTTTTGCAATTGTGCATACTCTAACCAAGAAACTAAGAAGGACTTTCAGAAGAGAAGCACTCTGGACTTTTAAGAATAGAGTCAAAGAGAAACATCATCCATTACCAGTTTCAACTTCATGTATCTGTAGAAAACCCTAACAAAAGGAAATCTCTACCCACAGCAAAGGCAGACCTGGATTGTCAAATAGTGGGGTTGTTACCCCGGGCAGCAAGACAGGTTTTGTCTAACAAGAATTCTATCCTAAAGGCTAAGAAGATGCTAAGCACAAATCAGGTGACTGAAAAGTAAAGGTCTTACATCCGATTTTCTATTTTAAATTATTTAAGTATAAATCATTTTATGAGTTATTTTGTGATGCTAATCAGTTTGGACTCTGCATGGCAACATTCAGTCAAAGTGCTATTTTGAATGCCTGTTTAGGTCTATGTGTTGGTTTATGACTGCATTGTAGCAATTACAGTAGCTGTATCCACCTCTCAGAGATGTAATAGGTTTTTAACCTCTGAATTTAAACAAGAAAGTTCTCATTTACAGAAATCATTGGGAATTGAAATACAAAGTACATTAATAAGTTTTATATTGTGACTTTTTGTGGGGAATTCTGTGTCAAATCCAGTGTGTGTATTTATCATATACAGTCATATGAAAAAGTTTGGGCACCCCTATTCATCTTAATCATTTTTAAAACTAACTACTACTTTAGATACAAGCGCCAGGTGTTTCAGGGAATAAGCTGCACAAAGATCGTCAGAGGAAATCTCCTGCTGCAATCCTCTAATAGAAATAAAAAGTTTATATATATAAAAAAGACGATCGCGCTCTGTTCGCTGTATAAGGTGCCAACTTAATCACAAGCAGTCCCCAAATAATCAAATTCCAAAATATGCAACCCCCATGCAAATAGTATAAAACAGTGTAAAACACACCTGTGATAGTGCAACCACTTCCCCATAGATTCTCACTGGATGCTCACATCAGCCAGGAACCTCGCACTAATCCAGGTTTCTGTCCACTTCCCCAAATCTTCATTGGTGGTTTTGTCAGAAAAAATAAAAAAAAAACATACAAACAGTGTGGTGTGTTCACCGCTATTAAGCACCGGCCCGGCAGCGTGCGGGATCCACAATACAGGCTAACAGACTAGAGTGATCAAAAGGCTGTAGCAAACAAAAACCCCAGCAGGCATACAAGACCAGCGTTTCAGAAAAAAACGATCTCCTTCACAGGTATAATGCCGGTTTTAGTCTGGGACTTATATCTGTTCCATAACATGTTTGTTTCAGATGATGTTACTTAAAAGACAATCAAGAATAATTTCCCTAACCTTTAATTTTCTACCTCACAAAAAAAAAATAAATAAAAATAAAAATGCTGCAATGAAAAACAACAATATCACAAAATTTGGGAAAAGGTTTAAAAACAATCAGGAATGCTTCCCCATTTAAAAAACCAAGGGAAAAAAAGGGAAAAAAGGGGAGGGAAAGAAAAAAAAATTCTCAGTTTTTTTTTTTTTTTTAAACGAACACCTTTAAAAACGCAAATGTTATTTGAATTCAAACCATTTGGTATTTGTGAATTAAAATTAAAAATCCCCCTTTGTTTCTGCTCTGGACATCTTATTTAATTAGATCCCCTTTCGCCAGTCCAGTTTCACACCCCCGATCCCAAAAAAGACATATTTTCTAATGAAATTTTGATGTAGAACTTTAAAAGGTTTGATAATGGGGCCCCAGATAGCCTCTTTTTATATTGTATACATCCCCCCCTCATGCGGTGGCTAATAAAATTTTATTTCTGCCCCATTTTTTTTTCCGCAGGGGCACTTTATACATATATTATGCCTTTTGATTGACATTTATGAATGTTTTATTCAAACCTTTCCTTCCATTCAAAATTTTCCATTTGTTTTTACTATCTATTACAGTTTTTACAACCGTAACTTTTCCGCAGGGAAAAAACCTTTAGTACTTATTACTCTGCATTCCCAAAACTTATTAGAACGTATATGGGGGCTAACTGTTTCCAATTACGAGCCTTTTAAAAACTACTTTGGGAACATCTGGTAAATATTCCCCACCTTTTTACCCTGTTCAGAAGATTCCAATTTTTTTTTTTATAATTCTTTTAAAAAAATTTTTGCTTTGATCATGATATTGAATCACAATGGGAAGACTAGTTACTTCCTCAGAAATTCCTTTTTTTCCGGTATTAAAATTTTTCTTTTCTTTTAAAAGTATATTTCTAGAAAGTTTTTTTTCATTTTTGTTTTTTTCAACATTTTCCCCCACATATCCTCTACAATAAATTGCTTCGAAGTCTGATGGATTCTTCCTCTAATGATGAACATTTGTAAAATTTCTGCGTATCCGCAAAATTGACTTTTGGGGTATATTTGATAACCATCTATTTGATGGCAACTGGGGAGGTATGAAGCGTTGGTTCAGTTTTTTTAAATGGTAACTTTTTTGTCTTAAATTTCTTTTTCTATGAATATATAATATCCAAGAATTTATAGCGGTTATATTATTTCAAATTGAATTTTAAAAAATATTATTTAAAATTTCTTCCAAAAACACTTTTAATGTTTCCCAAAAGATTTTTTTCCAAATAAATAGAATATTTATAACCTTTTCAAAGGCTATTCTTCTCTCATTGGCCCCGGGAAATATTTCTTTTCCCCCCAAACCAACTACATAAATTGGCTAGCTAGGGGAAAATTTGGTCCCCATATTTTTCCCCCAAAGTTTGCAAGAAAATTGCCTCATATATGAAATAGTTGTTTTCCAATTAAAAAAAGGCACATTCTACTATTAGTCTGTTTTTATATCATTAAAGATTTATTTTTCATCAAAAATATTTTCACATTCTCACACCCCTTTAAATTTTTGAATTGTTGTATAAAGAGAAGTGAATCAATGTTAAAATATATTTTTTTCCTTTTACTTACAATTTCATCTAAAATGTAGTGGTATCTTTTAGATATGGGGGAAGTTTTTTACTAAGGGTTGTAGTTGGATATCATGATTCAGACATTTTGGGCTGTCAAACTCCGACCCCCAAAAGGGGGCTTCCTGGTATTTTTTTGGTTTTTATAAATTTTTGGGGAGGTAAAAAAAAGTGCTACCCTTGGAGTTTTATTCCATATAAAAATTAAAATTCCTTTTTTATTAAGAACCCCTAATTCTATCCTTTAACAAAAATTATTTAAATGTTTCAAATAAACTTCTGTGGGATCTGTTTTAAATTTTTTGATATGTGCGGGTGTCCGACAAAATAGCTGAGCTTCCTTGTCATTATGACTGGTCTAGTTCACAATGCCCCCCCCTTATCGCGGGACGAAATTTTTATTTTTTGTTTTTTGGGAGTGATTTAAATGGTTTCCCCTTTCTTTCTTATTAAATTTTTTTTTTTTTTTTCGGTATTTATTGGTTTTTTAAATTTTTTTAGTTATTTTTCGAATATCCCGAAAACTAAATTTTGAAAGTATCAAAGGTTTTCTGAAATTCATTCAAAGGGTTGAATTTTGTTTTAGCTGTTAAGTTTTATGTTTATACTGATTCAAATTAATATTTACATTAGAATTTATGTTTGTAATAGAATTTGCTTTATATTTCCTTTGCCCCAAAATTCTTTTTTTTTCTTTTTTAATAAAAAAAAAATTTTTAAGCAAATTTCGTAAAAAATTTTTTATCCTATATACGCATCAAAGCCTTTAAAATTGAGAGGAAGGAGAAAATTTTTAGGCCTTTCTTTAACAATATTCTTAAATTTTTATTAATTGTATATTTACTATTTTAAAGTTTTTTGATCGTCATTCTATCTGCATCACATTATTTTTTTTTTTTGTTGTTTAACTTGTTCTTTTTGGAGATTTTACTTCCCCTTGTCCCTTTTTTTTTGTTTTTTTCCTACTCTGAAAAAACCCCGTTTTTTTTTTTTTTATTTGTCGGCCCCATTTTCCCCTAATTTTCCTTCTTCTTTTTTTTATTACTTCTCCCTATTTTTTCTTTTTATTGCCATTTATAATTTTTTTTAAATTTTTTGGGGAACTTTTAGAATTAATACGTGATTTTTCCCCATTATTTTTGTTTTTAGTTTTATCTTTATATTTTCCCCCATTTATTTCCCAAACATCATGTGGTTTACTCTTCATTTCCCCTGATTCGTGGTTTCCCCATTTTGGATTTTGATTGCACCCAAAATTTTCTTCTGGACTCCATAAATTATCGATAACCCTCCAGAGAAAAAAAAAAGAAAAAAAAAGGAAAAAAAGTGCTTTACTTTCCTCCGGATGTTTTTCCCTTTTTTTTTATTTAAACATTATTATAGGGGAAAGGGAATCCTATTTGATAAAGGTCAGCTACCTGTCGACCCCCTTCATAATTCTGATTAATGGTCCTCAGTCTGTTAGCCTGTATGTGTTTTGGGTCCCGCATGCTGCCCCGGGCCGGGGCTATTACGTGAACACACCACACTGTTTTGTATGTTTTTATATATTTTTCTGACAAATCCACCAACTGAAGGTTGAAGTGGGCAGAAACCCGGGTTTGTGCGAGTTTCCTGGCGATGTGAGCACCCGTGAGATCTCTGGGGAAGTGGTTGCACCATTACAGGTGTTTTTTACACGTTTTATACTATTTGCATGGGGGTTGCATATTTTGGAATTTTAATATTTGGGGATGCTTTTGATTAAGTTGGCACCTTTTAAACTTTTTATTTTTTAAATATTTGGGTGTTTGCAAAGCCATTTCAATTTGATATATCAATAACTGATGGGACACTAATATTTCCGGGTTGAAAAAGAGGTTTATTGTACTAACACAAAATGTGCTATTTTTATTAGATATAACAAATTTAAATGGCTGTTTCAAACACCCAAATATTTTTTAACTAAAAATGATTTAGATATAGGGGTGCCAAACTTTTTTAATGACTGTACAGACATCTTCATTTAAAAAGAGTTTTTTTGATTGTAAATTTTGATCAAACAGATTCAGACAGAGAGGTGGCAGGCCCCCTTTTCATGTGAGTGGGAGTGCAGTGGGAAAAAATGCTCGGAGCAGGCAAGGTCGCACACAGTAAGGGGGACATCGCAGCAGGGGGGGACTCGGTGAGGGGAGAGCTACCGGTGCTCTACTTTCTGTGTTTTGACCACAACCCAACGGTTTTGATTGGTTTACTAGGCATCCAATTTTCCCCCAATGACCCTTTACAACCCAGCCAAAGTTGGTGGGTTGTCAGACACAACCCTTAGTTGGCATGGGCCCCGGAGCAGGGCGGGGGCCCCCACCTTCCAAAACCCCTCTGTTCCCTCAGCCAAAGAACTATTATGTTTTCTAGGGTCGCGCCACTATACAGCGGGACGAAGCATTTTAGGGCAGTGAACGCGCTTTGGCGCAAAGGATGGGGCGCCCTCCCTGCTTCTTGCAGTAGGGGGCAATTTTTGCAAAGTGGAAGTGGCATGGGGGTTATTTTGGGAGCGGTCAGGCTCTGCACACCGAGACTGTTTAAGAGGATACAGTGCGGGCAAACACTAATCATGACAATGAAAACCTATTACACTTGGGGGCCCGGGGAAGAGGGGTTTCTCATCGCAGAGAAGAGGCGGCGCTTGCACTCAGGCAGTGGGAAAGCCGCAAACCCGGGATTTTTGGCCCCGATCAGAGGTGGCAGCAGTGTGAGTTCGGGGGCCAAAAAGGGATTGGGTAGACACCCGCTTCACTCTCTTCCAGCCCAGAAAGTACGGCCCCAGGGGCTCAACGAGGCCAGCGGTACACATCAGTGCAGAGCATTGGTGGGAAAACCCCTATTCTGATTTGGCTGGAAAACCAAAGGAGGCAAATATGGGTTATGTGAATCTGTGGGGAGAAAGGAAGCATGGGCCCGGACCTATATTCATCACGGCCCCGTGTCAACATATCCCGACCATGACCAGTGGGGGAGAAACTGTCTAGTGTGGTGGTCCATTCTGCCCCTGAAACAGCAGGGATTCCTTTTTAGGGATCAAGGCTCCCCCACCTATGCCGAAGGGAGCGTTTTTCTTTCCCCTACTACCGGGCCAGATGCCCTCTCCTCGCCATCATGCTCCAGGAGTTTTCACCAGGTGATTGCATATGCGTCCAACCATCCTAAGTTGCAGAAGCTGACCGTCTCCTGTCCAAGTTGTTGGTAAACTGCAGCCCTTCCTTTCCAAGTGGTGGCTCGCACCGTTCAAAGAAATAATGGCTTGTGCCCAGCCCAGGTGGAAAGTTCCAGCCGTAAAATTTATTTTTGAAAAAGGCAGAACCCGCCCTGCACAAATATGTAGAACAAAGGTGGGCCAGTCCTTTAGCCTATCGGTTTTCTTTTCCCAAGGGGCACGGGAGCGCGGACGTGTGGAGTGTAACCCCATCAGGGACAGACATGTCTTTACTGCCCACTGGTGAATTGATTTTTGCCCACCCAAAACAACTTAACAGGAGACGCCACTTTCTCCTCCACGTTGTTAAACCTGATCTGCACCAAGTTGTCTCTCTCCTCTATCACCTCAGCCTCCACTGCGCGACAATCCCTCCAATACAACTTGTGCGGGCACGGGGGTGTCAGCAGTTTTACACCATTTGCCCGGGGGAACAAAAATCCCACAGGGGGGAACGCTTCACCCTGCAACACAAAATAATTCGTGCTTTTCGGCCCCCCCAAATGAAAATCGGAGTTGCACACCAATTTTTGAATTTTTTCAATTTAAAAAAACTTTATTGGGTAACAAGAATTGTCCTGCTTCAAAAAAAAGATCAAAAACTTTATCTCATAGATAATTAATTCAAATTTTAGTACGTTTTTGGGCCCTAAATGGACCTTTTTCAACCGAATCTCTAAAAATAATAAAAACAATAGCAAAAAATTGTTAGTATGAAACAATATGAAAATTGTTTTTTTGTTTAAGACACAAAAAATCAAAAAAAAAAACACGTTACTCCATTATTTTAAATCTTTATTTATTTTTCTGTGATATTATTAACCTATTGAAATCAAAAACAAAACAAAGGTTTTAGTTTGATAGGGGGGAATTGTCCCCCGTACATAAAGGTACATCCATCATGTGCAAAATGCAACTAATCCAAATATTGGGACAAAAGGCTAAAAAACCCTTATCACCAAGGGCTACAAAAGTCAATAGAATAAAAAGGGGAATTTCAAAAAATTACAAAAATATTCCCAAAGAATCAACCAGTCTAACAATCCCAATACTTTTGAAAGAGTGAATTTAAATGCCAAAAAATATACTGTGAAAAAATGCATGACATCCTGTAGTAAATACCCCTATTTTCAGTATTTGATATATTAATCAAAGGAATATATATCTCCCACCTTCAAAAAAAAGGGGGGAAAAAAACCATCCTAAAGTCAACTGTGGAAACTCTGTTTGGGGAACCCTATCAGAAATAAACAAAAGTGGTCAAATTTAGTTCCCCTATAACCCCTAGATAATGGGTTAAAAAAACCCTTAAATTGTAAAATCCAAAATTTACCTGCCGATGTTAACCGTCTGGCATCAGTGAAGCCGGAACTAATGTTTTTGAACATCGCGCAAGATTTTATATCTAACGCGCGTGCACCACTTCGCCCCTTTGCCATCATGGGGGTTTTGGAGTCCCGACATGAAGTGCGCATGCGTCTTCTACATTGCAGGAAGTTGTATTATGACAAGGCCAATACCAAAGCTAGATGTTTGAGAAATTGCGCGAGACTTAATATCTAACACGCGTGCGCACTCGTCTATCTTTACCTTCATGGAATATCGGATCACAATGTGAGATGCGCATGCGTCATCTATAATATAGAAAATTTTATTATTACACGACTAATATCAGAATTTTATACTGGTGAATAACGTAAATATGCTATTGTATCCATACAGTACTGTGTCTTATTGGATACAAGGCTCCCATATAGTAAGACACATACGATAGTAATTAACCTAAAGTAATGATGTTTAATTTAGGTGAAGATTTTTATATAATGGACCTTATTCACATCAAAACTCAATAATTATAGAGCCTGTCTGATGGAAATGTAAATTTTTCATATATAGCAGGCCATATATATCTGATAGACTAAACATATGCACTATAAATGTAGTGACTATAATAATCAATATATCAGGGGGGAACCATCATGACCAACTTCCTCCAACAGGATATTGAGAATCAATATGTTATAGTTTTTATCCAGAAATAACATAATAGACACACGAAAAGCATCCACAGATATGTACAAAACATGGACCAATCACAGTATGTAAACCCAAATATATCTATACATATCAGAATATATCCATCGGTGAGTAATATGGTGGGGATATTGAGATCATTGCAACAGTTCCCAAAGAAGGAGCTATGCAGGTCATGAACCACATCTATATAGACCAGACAATTATTACATCCGCATCAATAATTGGCAAATTAATATAAAGGTCAAAGGTTGATACAGAAGTCAAAATCCCTATTTAAGCCCTTAGGAGTCAATGTCTCTAGGTGATGAATCCAAAAGGATTCTCTCTGTTTCAAGAGCCGTACTCTATCTCCTCCTCGACGAGGTACAGTCATATGAAAAAGTTTGGCACCCCTATTAATCTTAATTAGTGTTGAGCGATTTTTATCGACAAAGTTGAAATCGGCAAGGTTTTTATGGTGATCGAAATTTCCAGATCATGCGATAATTAAGGTTAAAATCTGTGCATCATCTATTAAGATTGCGCCTTTTTCGGCGCTTCCTGTAATTTTGGCGGCAAGCAAATGAGATTACAGAATAGAGCAAGGTGAGATGTGTGTGCGACGTCATGACTGGGATGTGTATGGTTGCGATTGGCTGGAAAAATCACATGACCACGTTTTACATAGAACAGCGTTTCCTGTTTCAGCCCCAGTGTCTCTCAGCGTCTCATAGGGATAGGACTGCGCTCTGCCTGTGGCTAAACAGCTCAGCAAAAATTAGTCTATTTCTGCACAAGAAACCCCTACTATTAGCTGTGATCCTTCCAATTTAGATTAGAGATTTGAACATTTTATGTAGTTAGCTAGAGAATTTTAAAGCAGCATCTACCGCTGTAAATTCACGGCGGTGGGAGCGGGGGGGGGGGCCGCGGGCGAACACAGACAAGCTCAAATCTATAAAGAACACGGATAAAGTTCACCAAGACTTAGTTAGACATGGTAGTGGAATACTTTATTATTAACATTTTTGCTATTGAAATATTTCCTGAATATTGGGCACCTGAACTTATATTGGGTAAACATCATTTGTAGTAACTGCAGGTCCTTTGTTAGCTGCAAAAAATCCAGTTTTATTTTCATATACATTTCAGATAGGTGTTCAATTTTTCCCATTACACCTGTGACTGTTGATATATCCACCTTGCACTTAAATTACAATCCAGCAATCTTGTAGTCAGCACAGGTTGTTTGTTGCCAAAAATACCGTGTATCGTACGAAAACATCACAGTTACTGTTTTTTTACTTTTGCGCACCCAGCACTGTTCATTGACGCAGCATCTACTAAATCTTAAAACAGCAATTCTATATTCACCACAGGTGAATTGAAAGGGTGCAAAAAAAATACCGTTTATTATAACAAAACATAACAGTTACGAAATTTTTTGACTTTGCGCACCCGCACTGTTCATTGACGCAGCATCTACGTAAATCTTAAAACAGCAATTCTATATTCACCACAGGTGAATTGAAAGGTGCAAAAAAAACCGTTTAAATTTTACCAATAAATAACAGTTACGTATTTTTTGACTTTTGCGCACCCAGCACTGTTTTTGGGACGCAGCATCACGTAAATTTTAAAAACACTTTCTAATTCACCACAGGTGAATTGAAAGGTGCAAAAAAAACGTTTATTATCAAAACATAACAGTTAGTGTTTTTTTGACTTTGGCACCCAAAACGTTCATTGACGCAGCATCTACGTAAATCAAAAACGCAATTCTATATTCACCACGGGTAATTGAAAGGTCAAAAAATCCCGTTTATTATATCAAAACAAAAAAAGTTATGGTTTTTTGATTTTTGCGCACCCACACGTTCATTGACGCAGCATCTACGTAAATCTTAAAACAGAAATTTCATTTTCACCCAGGAATTGAAAGGTGCAAAAAAACCGTTTTGTTAATCAAAACATAACAGTTATGTTTTTTTGACTTTTGCGCACCCAGAAAACTGTTCATTGATGCAGCACTACGTAAATTTTAAAACAAAATTTCTAATTCACCACAGGGAATTAAAAGGTGCAAAAATACCGTTTTATTTATCAAAACAAACAGTTACTTTTTTTTATTTTTGCGCCCCCCAGAAAATTTTCTTTGGGACGCAGCATTACGAAACTTAAAACAGCAATTCTAAAAACACCACAGGTGAATTAAAAGGTGCAAAAATACCTTTTAAATTTATCAAAACAAACAGTTACGGTTTTTTGACTTTTGCGCACCCAGCACTTTTCATTGACCAGCACACGTAAACTTAAAACAGCAATTCTATATTCACCACAGGAATTGAAAGGTTTGCAAAAATCCGTTATTAATCAAAACATAACATTTAAACTGTTTTTGACTTTTGCGCACCCACACTTTCATTGACGAGTTTTCTACGTAAAACTTAAAACAGCAATTCATATTCACCAAGGAATTAAAAAGGTGAAAAAAAAATACCTTTTATTATCCCAAAACATAACAATCGGTTTTTTTGGATTTTTGCCCAGCCCCAATTTGTTGATAGACACCCCCGTTAAATTTGAATCAGAATTTTTTTTAAATTAGAGGGTTTTGAGAATAGCTGTGATTTGCCTTCTTTTAAAAAGAGACTTTCCAAAACTATTCCTACCTTCCAAATTTTTATATTTCGAACATGGAGCGAAAGCAGGGGGAAACGAGCAAAGAGGGGGGTAGCAAAGGGAGGAAAGGGTACGAGAAAGGGCTCCTTCCATGCTGGCACAACATGCATGCCAGGGGATCCAGTTGCAGGACCGTCAGCCTGCATCGCGGGTCAGGGCCCTGTGAATCTAATAACGAACATGTCGCCATTTCCTTCAGGGTTAATGCAACCTCATCAGCACTTCCCTCCCGCCTCGCTCAGGGCCACAAATGCGTCATCACATCATCAGCATCCGTCCAACTAAAGCAGCCCAAATTAACTCGGTACCCACCACGTGGAAATCCATTGTCTAAAGACCCTTTTTGATGACAAAACGGTTGGGTCAAAGGCATGTTAAAAAAATAAAGAGGATGATTTAGTCCTCGACGCCCATTTTACTATGCCATAGAGGAGGTGAAGGAAGCCGGAAAAAGGGCAAAAATCCCGGCGTGGCAACGCCTTGCAGTGCCCCTTGTTTGTAGCCCACTTCTGGATGCAAAAAGTCAGGACCCCAAAGTCCCCGTGTTGATGATGATGAGAAAGACGACATTGCGGACCCCACCTGGTCTTTTCCGCAGAATTGCTTGCGGCGTTTCATCAGGGACGAGGGGGAAGACGATGGGTATGTCAATAGGCCCGCCAAAAAAAGGGAGAGGGGTCGCAAAGTCCGCTATATGATCCGCCACCAGGGCCCGCGCAAACCCCGCTCCTCGCTTACGCCGTCAAAAGGTCCAGGACCTCTAAAGCCGGGGCCTTCTTGAGCAAGCCTCTAAAATCCCCAGCGAGTCATTGCCCCTTTGCCGTAAAACGCATAAGTAGAGGCAAGAACCTAATTGGTTAACCACCCCCAACATTTCTATCACATCAGGAATGCAGATTTTGAAAATGGAGGGAACATTTGGGTCAAAAAAAGGCCCAGACCGACCCGGGCCTCCAACCACGTCACACCCTTTGCCCCTCCCTCCTCCTCCTCCGCCCCACCAAGCACCTCACTGCCCAAAGTCCTCAATCATGACAGGGACACCCCTCCGCTTCACTCCACCGCGCCCGGTACCACCAGCACCACCAGAGACCCATCCAAACCCCCTTCTCCTTCCGCCATTTGTGACCTGCATGCCGTACAGCGGCCAGTCTACAGCCAGCCTTCTGTTTTGCAGGTTTGGGAGCAAAAACATTTTAACCCAAACCATCCCAAAGCCAAAAGCCTAAATGGGGCATTGCCAGGCTTTTGGCCTTGGAAATTTCCTTTCCGCGGGTTTGGACACAGATGGGTTCCGCCACATCAGGCCCCGCCGCCCCCAAATAGAAATTGCCGAGCGGCATTTCTTTCCCAAAAAGCCTCCCGCCCGGCCACCCAGTGCATCAAAAATTTTTCAAGCGCTTGGGCTGCATCTGTGCCCGGGAAAAGTAAAACTCCCCACCGACACATGGACTAGTAAGCAGGGGAAAGGCCACAAAACCTGGAAGCCCCAGGGTGAGCTTGGGGGGATTCTCGGGGGTGACGGTGGCTCTCAGGCTCGGGGCCCTCTTCAAAACCGCAGGATGGTGCAGGCTCTTTCCCCCAAAGGTCCTCGGGTGGCACACGGCCCAGAGACACCAGGCCGTGTTTGAAATTAATCTGCCTTGGAGACTGTCCACACACGGGCAGGACTGTGGACGGCCAAAAGCAACGAACCGACGCGGCTGGGTGACAAGAACCTTGGCCGGGCAAGGTTTTGTGCGAAAGGGGCAAATCTGCTGGCCCCCTTAAAGATCATAGCGGACACATCCCTTCCTCACATGTCATAACCTTGTCGTCCAAAAAATTTCAAAGACAACCCGGGCGGACTCCCTGTGAAAAGCCGAGTCTGAGTTTCGCATTTCTGCCGTTCCCCCTGCTTCCTCCCGCCGGGCTGCGTTTGCAGCGCACTCGGCCTCCCCGTCAACCGTCTAAATGTTGAGTGGAAAACACGCTGGAATTCCCCACCCCCCACTCCCCCGCTTGTGGCAGCACGAAATGCCATACGCAGTACGAAGTGACACATGGCCACAACCCTGGTACGGAACCCGGGTTTGAACCACCGAGAGTGGGGCGGGTAAAAGCTCTGCCCACCTTTGCCAGTTTTGAAAACCCCCCAAAATGGTCAGTGCGGACAATGCCTTGTCAGCATGAGCATTGTGGTATCTAGTTTGGAACGACGTTGGACACTCTGAAAAACAGGTCCCGCCAGCGACGGAGAGGAGACGGAAAAGATCGGCCAGGGACCTTCCCCTAAAAACCAAAAGGGCCCCGACAGTTTCACAATTTCATCGGTTTTCATTAGGCATGGTTCGGGTCCAGAGCATGCAAGGGGCGCATCACCCCAGGGTGATCATCTCAGCAAGTCAGGGCGTGTTGAAGCTGTGCCGAAAGGGCACGGGGGGGAGGGGGAGGGGGTATTTCCAGCCCCACCGATTTTACCCCGAGTCCCTGCCTGGAAAAGGGGGGCGCGAATTTGAGGCGGGGGAGGAAGATAGAAGACAGTTTGCTAGTGCCCCCGCCCAGAGGCTTGGAAATCAAGGCTCCACTCCACATGAGGCTTGGATGCTCCATTTCCCCAACAGATCCTCGCATTAAGGCCTCAAAATGAAAACATTACTGGGGGGCCACCCCCCTACCCCCGGTCAAAAAAAACTCAGCACTTCCTTCCACCCACCCAAAATAATAAAATCAGGAAATGGAACCTTGCTGATTGATAAACGAGACATTTTTGGGCGTCTTTTTTCCCCGTTCCCCAAATGTCACGGGGGAACAACATCACACGGACGCAGTAGATTGCCAAGTAGGCGTAGCGGCAGCACAGCAAGGTGGCAGAACCCTAATGGGGACCTCTGGCAATCTCTGTTTACCACCTCACCAACGCATGCAATGCAGGGCACACACCAACACACAGAGATCAGCTTAAGTTTCATGGTCATGACATCTGCTCTAAACCCGATTTTTGCATTTGTTCCGGACCCAATAGACTTCTGGGGATCCAAAATGGACGAATGGCCCAGTTTGGGTCGTCACGCCATAGAGGGGTTGCCTGCCCAGCAGCCAACGTCATATTGGCGGACCTTCAGCACAGCTGGAGGTCATTTCGACAAAAAAGCTCCGGCTTTCCACAGATATGTGGGTCGTTTTACTTTCATCAAGATGAATCGCATGGATCCGAGAGTTTTGGGCCCCAATTTCCGAGGTCCCCCGATTAGTTGCCACTACTTCACAATTTTCCTTTTTTAAAAGAAATGGCCTCTTGAAAACTTTTTTTTTTAAAAAGATCATTTCTACGCAATTTTTATTCTCTTTCCCAACATTCATTTTGCTGGTTTTTCTGTGGGAACTGTAAAAGACGCAAGGTTTTTATACAACACCGTATTCATTTTCCACTTTATCTTAAGAAATTTTTTGCATTGTCAAGGGGTTTAGGGCATGTTCTGTGAGATACAGCAAAATCATGTCCTTTGGAACAGAAATGGACTTCAAAATGGCTTTCCCCCAAAATTTTTAATAGGGGTGAGAAGTCATTTTATAATTTTTTGGGGTCATGTTTCTGGGATACAGCTATAATTTGGGCCTTTGGGAAAAGAAAAAGGGCTTTTTAAGTGGCATTCTCCCCCACAATTTTTAATAGTGGCTGAGAAGTCATATTTTTAAAATTTTTTGGGGCATGTACTGTGAGAACAGCAATAATCATGGTCCTTTTAACAAGATTGGGGTTCTAAGTGACATTTCTCCCTCCAATTTTTTAACAGTGGCTAAAGTCATTTTTTTAAAATTTTTTTTTTTGGGCATGCGCTTTGAAATGCGCAAACAACGGTCCTATTTTAAAAAAAAATTTTTTTCAACAGACATTTTTTTTTTCACAATTGACCAAAGTGGCTCAAGGGTCATGTTGAATTTTTGGGGGCTTTTGCTGTGACATGCAGCTAACTCAGGCCTATTCTAAAAAATGTTGTTTCTAGCAACATTTGTTCTTCACAATTGACCAAAGTGGCCAAGGTTTTATGCTTTGATTTTTTTTGGGGCATTTTGCTGTGACAGCGCTATACAAAGGTCCATCAAAAAATGTTGGTTTCTAACCGACATTTTTTTCTTCACAATTCAAGAGTGGCTCAAGGGGGATGGGGCGTCAAAAACAGGAATAGGTAGACACTGTTTTTTGGACACAATTGCAAAATGACTTTTTTTGAAGTCTTTAACAAGCTACAAACCTGATGAGACAACCCATTTAATACAATGAAAAAAAGAGAAACAAATACAGGTGGGGTTCCCTCCTATTTTAAAAATGTGTTTTCTAGAATTAAAACAAAAAAAACTTGCATGTCAAAAAAGCGTTAAAAAAATTTCCCCTGAAATTTTACAAGGGAGGACAGGGAAAAATTGACCAGATGTAGTTACAGAGGGCATGGAGTATGGACAAAGGACAAAAACAAAGTACAAGACCATTTCCCCAGCACTTAGTAAAAGAAAAAGAATCCAAGATAAAGGGCAAACCCGGGGGGTAACGGAGCGTTAACCACCAGTATTTCCAAGTGAAGCCAAAAGGGCCACACTCAACGGAGGGGGCAAGCGCTACCCAGGTATTACTGGTACAAGGAAAACTGGGGTTCTCACACTTTCCCCTTTCCCCACTCTGCTAGCACGACAGTTTTCGTTGCTTTGCGCATCAGGGGGTTTTAACCTGCGGTTAATAATATGGATGCCCCCGGGCTTTCACCCGCACCCACTGTAACTCCCGGGCCCCGGGGCATGTGTGGGCCCCGGACAGGTAAAGTCAATGTCCATTCAAATAAAATGGTGGTTGAAAGACTCCTTTTTTGGACTTTTTTAAATGTGGGGGGGCATGCAGGTTTGGGGGTCATGCGTGGGGCCCCGGGCAAGGTATAGTCAATGTCCAGTTCAACTAAAAGGTGGTTTAAAGACTCCTTTTTCCGGGACATTTTAAAATTTGGGGCAGCAGTTTGGGGGTTTATGCTGTGGCCCAGGACAGGTATAGTCAATGTCCAGTTCAACTAAAATGGTGGTTGAAAGACTCCTTTTTCCGGGACTTTTTTAAAATTGGGGTCTGCAGGTTTGGGGGTCATGCGTGGCCCAGGACAGGTTTTAGTCAATGTCCAGGAAACTAAAAGGTGTTGAAAGACTCCTTTTTCCGGCACTTTTTAAAAGGGGGGTCATGCAGTTTGGGGCCAGCTGTGGCCCAGGCAGGGATAGTCAAAGTCCAGTTCAACAAAATGGGTTTTAAAAAAATCCTTTTCCCGGGACTTTTTAATCTGGGGGCCCCTGCAGGTTTGGGACTCATCTGTTCCCCCGGACAGGTATAGTCCCAAAGTCCAGTGAAACAAAATGGGTTAAAGACCCTTTTTTTGCACATTTTTAAAGTGGGATCATGCGGTTTGGGGCGATGCTGTGGGCCCCGGACAGGATAGTCAATGTCCAGTGAAACAAAATGGTGGTTGAAAGATCCTTTTTCCGGCACTTTTTAAAGTGGGGGTCTTCGGTTTTGGGGGTGATGCTGTGGCCCAGGGCAGGTATATCAAAGGTCCCGTGAAACTAAAAAAGGGGTTAAAGACTCCTTTTTCCGGCACTTTTTAAAATGTGGGAGTCATGCAGGTTTGGGGCTCATGCTGTGGGCCCGACAGGTATATCAATTTCCGTGAAAATAAAATGGTGGTTGAAAGAAACCCTTTTTTCCGGGACTTTTTAAAAGTGGGAGTCATGCAGGTTTGGGGGCCCGCGTGCCCAGGAAGGGAAAACAATGTTTTTATGAAACTAAAAGGTGGGTTTAAAGACCCTTTTTTCGGGACTTTTTTAAAAGTGGGGGTCGAGGGTTTTGGGCTGATGCTGTGGCCCCCGACAGTAAAGTCAAGGTCCAGTGAAACTAAAAGGGGGTTGAAAGACTCCTTTTTTTCCCCACTTTTTTAAATGTGGGGGTCATGCGGTTTGGGGCTCATGCTGTGGCCCCCGGACAGGTATAGTCAATGTCCATTCAACTAAAATGGGGGTTTAAAACTCCTTTTTTTCCGGGACTTTTAAACTGGGGGCATGCGGTTGGGCCATGCTGTGGGCCCCGGACAGGAAAGTCAAAATCCAGTTTTAACTAAAATGTGGTTGAAAAACTCTTTTTCCGGCACTTTTTTAAAAGTGGGGTCAGCATTTTGGGGGCTCAGCGCGTTCCAGGACAGGGATATTCAATGTCCAGTTCAAGTAACAGATGGTTCAAATCATACTGCTTTCTGCAATTTTTTTTTTTGTGGGGAGCCGGTTTTAAGGTCAGGCTGGGGGTACAAGACAGGGATAGTAAATGGTCTGTGACTTTTTTCTGTGACTTTTTATAACCAAGTGTGTTGCCAAAAATTAGCACTAACCATTTGACTGTTGTGGATGTTTAAATTTTAGCTTCTCCACCTTGTTTGGGTGTAATAATAAGGGGTTGTTGCTTCCCAAAAACTTTAATGGGCCCCGCGCATAATCAAGCTCACATCGAAAAAACCTACGAAGGGGCCGACATCGACTATCGACGATCTCGATAGCCAACGCAATCGCTCACACTAATCTTTAACATTTTTTGTTCTAAATTTTTTGGGGGTTTTTCAACAGCCATTTCAAATTTTAATATCTAATAAAGATGGACACAGTAAAATTTTTCCGGTTGAAATGAGGTTTATTGTACTAAACAAAAATGGCAATATTGTTTTTAAATATATCAAATTGAAAGGGTGTTGAAACACCCAAATATTTAAAATAAAAAAGATTTAGATAAAAGGGGTGCCCCAAACTTTTTCATAGCTGTAATCTTTTGGAATCAATTACCTGTATCCAATTGGAAAAACATTTTTCCTTCTTCAAAATGTCTGGAATTGGGAGGATAAGCCATTTCCCAAGGGGGACTTGTTTTTTTCTAGCGGCCCGCACACCTGGTGGGCTCCCCAACGTATGAGACCCCACGGCTTTAATCACGTAGACAAAAAAAAAAGGGATTTACAGTAAAAAGTTTTTAATCCAATCCTTTTGCCTGTTTTTTTGGGTGGGTCAAGTATTCCCCCTTGATAACATTTAAACATTGGGCCCCAACCCAAAACAGGGGTAAGTGCCATTGCTTTTGAGCACCAAAACAAGGCACAAGGTTTCTTATAAGACTATGGCTCAACAAAAAATTCCCCGAAGCAATTACCTACGGAATTTCTTCACGTTCCTCTCACGAAAATTAAAGCAAGGATTATGAACGATTGAAACGCAAATTGGGTTGCACAACAACTACATTGTAGCACGTTAAGGAAATTACAGGAAAACGATACCAAGAGGTCTTCGTTGTAACCACGCCCACCCTCTTCCGGGATATTTGGAGTTCCAGTCAAGATTCAAAGGGCATATTAAATAAATTTCTTTGGGAAAATATGCTATAAATTTTTAAATTTTTTACATAAATCTATTGGGGAAACTCAATGACAAAATTATATGTATAGAGAACATTTACATCAGTAATCCATAGGGGATTGGAAAATTTTAAAATTTTAAAAACTGAAAAATTATTGAGGACAAGGAATTTATAGAGCCCAAAAAAAAGGAAAAAAATTTTTGGAAAATTTTAGAGGATTACCAAATCCAAACGATTTACAGATGCAATGGGATAAACCCAGGAATAGAACAAATTCTTTAAAAGAAAATAACTCACCCTCTAAGAGTGCCCCCCTTTTTCCCTCAAAACAGGATTCCCCTTTTTTTAGGACAGGGCGGGGCGGGGCCAACAATTATCGAGGCGACGAGGGGGGGAAAAGGGGAAAAAACCATTATGCAGATGGGACCCACAGGTAAGGGAAACTCACTTGTTGTAAATATTTCCAAAGTCAAGTTATCTCCCTCGGAAATTTCCCTTTTACAAAAGGGATTATCTTTTAGCCTTACCTGCCCTCTTAACACCTTCCTGTTAGAACAAGAATTGCAAAGATTTTTCAGATCAATTTGGTTAAAGGGCCCAATTTATGATGATAAGGTTATGGTACCTACAGAACAGAATGCACTTTCATTAAAGCATCTGGGTTTATTTAACAAAAGCAGATATATGCCACCCAAAAACAACCATCCAGTGGAAACCTATATAGCCCTTACACAGATGGAGATTGAGAGAATCCTAAGAGAAGTGAAGCAGGGTAAGCTTAAATATTTTTCTAACATCACTATGGAAGAAAAAGGATTAGAGTTCTTCAAAAAACCCTAACACATCAAGCCCGCCCTAAGCGGGGCCCAAAAATTAAGGATAGGGAAAAATTTTTTTACAAAGATCAGAAAACCCAAATTTTTGATACAACAACATATGAGAGATTAACACATAACCCAGAAAGGAAAATACAGGAACGTATTACATAACTTTGTTGAAATATGTGGAGAAATGTGTTATTGACACCTCCACTATCAATTATCTTACTAAACAGAACCCTATCATTCCTGTATTCTATGTATTGCCGAAAATACACAAGAATTCCCCCCGGGGCCCCCATTGTCGCGTCACAGAATCAATCCTTCCCCCTTTGGGTAAATTTTTTAATAGGGGATTTTCCCCGTGATTCCCAACCAATCTTCCCTGGGCCCCACAGATTTTTTTGGACAAAAAAAAAGACTGTTCCAACTCTTTTAAAAGGGGGATTTACTGTTGAACCCTTTATGTCAAAAGTCTTTACACCCAAATTTAACATGACAAAGGGGGTTAGAGCCCAAAGAAAAATTTTTGGAAAAATGTTCGATTTGAATAGCATCAGAAGGTTTTTTGCTTGGATTTACTCCAAAAAATTGGGGGAGAATTACTTTTTCTTTGGGGGCGAATTTTTCGTCCAAGGGGAAGGGAC
>JAODAL010038219.1:0-39469 GCA_025379985.1 Phyllomedusa bahiana
GCAAAGTTTACAGTTTCAGCCCCCCTTTTGTTCATTCTGTGGGCTATCCTACAGCTTCAGGCTCCTGCTCCCTGTTCAGGCTGTTGGTGGTTCTACAGCTTCAGGCTCCCACTTCCTGTTCAGTTTGTGGGTGGTTCTACAGCTTCAGGCTCTCACATCCTGTTCAGGCTGTAGTCGACTTTACAGCTTCTGGCTCCCACTTTCTTTTCAGGCTGTGGTAGCTCTGCTTTTCCTAGCTGATCCTGTTACTGTGACATGAGTGCAGGAGGATAATAAACTGTAGTAAACAAAGCTAGAGAGCTCTAAGGGTTAAATCTTGTCAGTAACATAGATAAACAAGCTCCTTGTCACGGGGGGTCGCGGACGCCGCTGCCTCCGCGGCCGGTCCCCTGCTCCCGCGCCGGCTCGCTTACCTGGCCCCACTCCTGTGCACGCCGCTCCTGTCCATCCCGGCTGCCGCGCTCGTGCCCATCCCTTAGCGCGCGTGCGACAGCTGGTCTAGATTTAAAGGGCCAGTGTCCCGTTAATTGGTCCATTGCCGGGCGCTGGTCCTATATAAGGGTTACGCCCCCAGCACTCGCTGCCAGATTGTTGGTGTGCGTTTAGCGAGCTAAGAGAGTGTCTAGTGTCCGTATTGATTACCCGTGTACCAGTCCGTTCCGCTACGTGTCCTGACCTTGCCTGGTTGCCGCCTGCCCTGACCGTCTGCCTGTATCTGACTACGAACCTCAGCCGCCTGCCCTGACCTCCTGCCTGGTCCCGACTACGCCTTTGGATTCCGATTCTGTACCACGCAGTACCCCGGCCACCATCGCAAGCCAGTCACGTCAGGGGTAACGACCTGGTGGCCTCACGCCGCAGCAAGTCCATCCCGCTTTGCGGCGGGCTCTGGTGAAAACCGGGGGCTACTTAGACTCCGTTCCCTGGCGTGGCTTAGCTATCATCGCTTGCGGTGGTCCAGCGGATCCACCAACCCGTTACAGTACAATCTGGCCACGGATTCCGCCAGGGTACCTCTGCCCGATCTCCGGGACGTTACGACGGCCGTCGCCCAGCAGAGTCAGCGTATAGACCAGTTCGCGGCCATGATGCAGAACCTTGCGGCCCGTCTACCTCCGCCTGCGGCTGCTGCCGTCTCGCCTGCGCCTGTTTCTCCGGCAGCCTCGGCTCTTCCTGCCCCTGCACCGGGACCTTCTCTGCATCTGCCGCTTCCCTCTCGCTATGATGGAGACACCAAGAAGTGCAGAGGCTTCATCAGTCAATGCTCCATTCACATCGAGATGCTGGGACATCAATTCCCTACTGAGCGGGCTAAAGTGGCCTTCATTATTAGCCTCTTAACTGGTGAAGCTCTGGCCTGGGCCACCCCACTATGGGACCGAGGTGATCCGCTGACAGCTAATCTGCAAGCCTTCCTCCAGGGGTTCCGTACTGTCTTCGAGGAACCTGGTCGCTCCGTCTACGTCAGGGCGATTCCACGGTGGGACAGTACTCTGTGCGGTTCCGCACTTTAGCCTCGGACTTGGACTGGAACAATGAGGCTTTGGTGGCAACCTTCTGGCAAGGCCTCTCGGGACGCATTAAAGATGAGCTCGCGGGTCGGGACCTGCCTTCCTCGCTGGACGAATTGATTCGGTTGGCCACCCGGATCGACATTCGCTTTGCTGAAAGACAACAAGAGCTCCGCCTCCAACACGAGCTTACTCGACCACGCCGGCTACCTCGCTAAGCTCCTGTCTTTCAACGCCCTCCACTTCCTCCGCCAACGGGTCACGAGGACGAACCCATGCAGGTTGAAAGGGCTCACTTGATCCAGGAGGAACGCTCACAGCGTCGTCTCAGGCAGTTATGTTTCTACTGTGGCGGTTCCGGCCACTTCATTGGGGACTGTCCGGTGCGCCAGGGAAACTCCCGCACCTAGGGCTCGCAGGAGAGGCAACCCTAGGTGTCAGTGCGGCCTCTCCTCGTCTGACCATTCCTGTTCTTTGTGGAATTTCACCGGACAGCACCTTTCAGGCCACCGCCTTCCTGGACTCGGGGTCCGCCAGTAACTTCATTAGCCATGCACTGGTGTCTCAGTACCGGCTTCCAGTGACCCCCCTGCAGAAACCCATGTTCGTGTCCTCAGTCAGTGGTGAATGCCTCAAGGATGCCATTCGGTTCTGCACTACGCCCCTCACCTTGCAGATCGGTGCGCTACATCAGGAAACAGTGAAACTTCTCGTATTGCCTCATTCCTCTTCTGAGATCCTTCGGAGCATGCTCCGACCCTAAACTGGAACACAGGCGAGAGTCTTCGTTGGGGCCCGGCATGTCACTCACGATGCCTTCTGGCACTCCGCCCAGCTCTTCGGTCTGCCTCTGCAAAGCCTACGAAGTCTCTGCCAGGTCTGCCTGCTCCTTACCAGGACCTTGCCGATGTTTTTTCCGAAAAACAGGCCGAAATACTGCCCCCGCACCGGCCCTTCGATTGTCCTATTGACCTGCAACCCGGTACTACTCCTCCCTGAAGCAGAGTTTACCCTCTTTCCGTCCTAGAGAAAAGGCGATGTCCGAGTATATTCAAGAGAATCTCCACAAAGGTTTTATACGCAAGTCGTCCTCACCTGCGGGAGCCGGATTCTTCTTTGTCGAAAAGAAAGATGGAACCCTCCGGCCCTGTATAGATTATCGTGGCCTGAATAAAATAACCGTAAAGAATCGATACCCTCTGCCTTTGATCTCGGAGCTACTTGACCGCCTACGTGGTGCAAAATTTTTTTATAAGTTGGAACTTCGCGGTGCTTACAACCTGATTCGTATCCGGAAAGGCGACAAATGGAAAACAGCCTTTAACACCCGTGATGGCCACTTCGAATATCTCGTCATGCCATTTGGTCTCTGCAACGCTCCGGCTGTCTTTCAAAACTTTGTTAACGAGATCTTCCGGGATCTACTGTACGTCTGCGTCATAGTCTATTTGGACGATATTCTAATCTATTCTCCAGACCTAGAGACTCACCGTCACCACGTCCGCCAGGTGCTCAGACGTCTCCGGAATCACCAACTTTATGCCAAGCTGGAGAAGTGCCCTTCTTAGGATACATCGTGTCGGATCAAGGTCTTCAGATGGACCCCGCCAAGCTTTCAGCAGTCCTGCAGTGGCCCCGTCCGGTGGGCCTTCGGGCCATCAAGCGCTTTCTAGGCTTTGCCAATTATTACAGGCAATTTATCCCGCAGTTCTCCTCTCTGGTGGCTCCCATGGTAGGCCTCACCAAGAAGGGTGCCGATCCCAAGTCATGGCCTCCCGAGGCCCAAGAAGCCTTTAAGCATCTAAAAACTGCTTTTGCGTCTGCTCCTGTTCTCTCTCGTCCGGACCCACAGCGACCGTTTGTACTGTAGGTCGACGCCTCCCACGTTGGTGCATGCGCTGTTCTTCTTCAGAAGTCCTCCTCTGGGAGATTGCGGACGTGTGGATTCTTCTCCAAAACTTTCACTCCGGCCGAACGAAATTACACAATCGGTGATCGGGAACTTCTGGCTATAAAGCTAGCCTTAGAAGAATGGCGTCATTTGCTGGAGGGGTCTCACCATCCCATAGAGATCTGCACTGACCATAAGAATCTTCTATATCTACAATCTGCTCAGCGATTGAATCCGCGTCAAGCCAGGTGGTCGCTTTTCTTCGCCCGTTTTAATTTCTTCCTACACTTCCGAACGGCCGAAAAAAATGTCAGGGCGGACGCTCTCTCTAGATCCTTGGACACGGTGGGCTTGGAGCCACCCTTGCAGCACATTATCCCTCCGGAACGGCTTCTTTCGGCAGCTCCTGTGGACCTTCAACAGTTACCTCCTGGGAAGACCTACGTCCGTCCTGCTTTGCGGCCTCGAATCCTTAAATGGGGACATTCCTCTCGAACAGCTGGTCATCCTGGGATTCACAAATCCGTACAACTGATCTCTAGATACTATTGGTGGCCCACTCTCTCGCAGGACGTTAGAGACTTTGTCTTAGCCTGCACCTCCTGTGCCCGTAACAAAGTTCCTTGCCTTCTCCTGTGGCCAACGCGGATAACATCTTTGAGGTCAAGGAGGTGCTGGCGGAGAGGACAGTGCGGGGGCAGCGGTTCTTTCTCATTGACTGGAAGGGAGTCGGGCCAGAGGAGCGGTCGGGGGAACCAGGGGCCAAGCTGTCTCGTGTTCTCCTCGCTAGGTTCAAAAAAAAGAGGGGGAGACCTAAGGGAGGGGGGGGGGGGGGGTAACGGGGGTCGCGGGCGCCACTGCCTCCGTGGCCGGTCCCCTCCCCGCAGGGGATTCGGCGCGGGCATCGCGGTCACCCGCGACCACCCCCGTGCCTTCTGCTCCCGCGCCGGCTCGCTTAACTGGGCCCCGCTCCTGTGCCCGTCCCTTAGCGCGCGCGCGACAGCTGGTCTAGATTTAAAGGGCCAGTGTCCCGTTAATTGGTCCATTGCCGGGCGCTGGTCCTATATAAGGGTTACGCCCCCAGCACTCGCTGCCAGATTGTTGGTGTGCGTTTAGTGAGCTAAGAGAGTGTCTAGTGTCCGTATTGATTACCCGTGTACCAATCCGTTCCGCTACGTTTCCTGACCTTGCCTGTTTGCCGCCTGCCCTGACCGTCTGCCTGTATCTGAATACGAACCTCTGCCGCCTGCCCTGACCTCCTGCCTGTTCCCGACTACGCCTTTGGATTCCGATTCTGTACCACGCAGTACCCCGGCCGCCATCGCAAGCCAGTCACGTCAGAGGTAACGACCTGGTAGCCTCACGCCGCAGCAAGTCCATCCCGCTTTGCGGCGGGCTCTGCTGAATACCGGGGGCTACTTAAACTCTGTTCCCTGGCGTGGCTTAGCTATCATCGCTCGCGGTGGTCCAGCGCATCCACCAACCCGTTACACTCCTGTTTTACAAGCAGGGAGGGAGGTCACGATGGCCAGACAGGGCAGCATGAGCAGTGAGAGCAGAGACGGATTGTCAATAACCTAGGAAACCTTAAATACACAAGCAAGAGATAAAATCTCCTCTTTCTCTAAACATTGCAAAATCAGAACAGCAGTGTATTTTGTAATATTCTTTATTTACTTTTCCTAATATGTTTAAAGCTAATCATTGCAGTGAGACAACCTCTCTAAGGGTAGGTTCACATGATGAGTAAAATGTACTCATTGGATTCTTATGAGATTCTACTGTTGAAAACTGGGTCGGACATCGTGGTTTTCAATGTGGATTTTGGGAAGTTTTTTTTTCCAGTGGATTCATAGTCAGAAAATAAGTCCCATTAATCTCTATAGGGTTTCAGACTTGGATCCGACATAGAAATGTTTTCTGATGTGGAATACGGCAGAAGAATGAGCACGTTCTGAGTTTTTGTTACTCTTAAAATCCGACCTATAAAGCGTATTTTCTATTGAGGTCAATGGGGATGCTTTTAGATTCGGTTTGCATGTTGAGCAATGAACCCTAATAACCCAACACTCATACTGGAATATTACACCTAGTTTAGTAATATCAATGACATAGCGAATGGGTTCATCCCACCTCTAACACATGATGAGATCTTGAGAAACATTTTGCAAAACGGGAATAAAATAGTTGCCAAAATACCATAAACGTTGGGTAATGTAATATCTCTGAATAATGTGACTGGAGACCACATAAATCCCATATGATTACAGTGAGTAGGTTTTATTTCGAATGTGCCAACCATCCTTGCACAATATGTTATTTTATGAAACCTATTACAGAATTTACAAATTGCCTAATAATTACACATATAATGTGAATCAATGATACTAATTGTAACACTTGCAGGCTAGTGTGTGCCAATCATTGTACAGTGCCATTGTACAACACGTAAATTGGACACGAGCATCTTGGAACATAGGAATTAGATTTCAAATCCAAGACCTTGTTACATTTCCAATGCAGAAAGATACAAGTATTTCACTGATATCCAGGATTCTAGAATGAATTCATTGTCAACGTATTTCAATTGATAGAGAACAATCTGCTAGAAGACATCAACAATCTATTATTGGATGGAAAAGCATATTGGGTTGACCCTTGGCCAGGACTGGGACAAAGTATTCTTTTGCCCCAGACAAATAAGCCATATAGCGCCCTCTCCCCCATCCATACCTACTTGTGCACCCTTCCTACTGGTGATGAAGTGGCGCCCTTAGGCTATGTTCACACAGAGGAATTTCGGCGCATATTTCATGTCGTATTTGCGCTCTAATATGAGCGAGATGCGCGCCGAAATTACGGTAATCCACAGTTCTCATAGAAAACTATGGATTATGCCTCCTCTCCCCGGGCGTAGTGTACAATATGATCGTATTCTACGTGTGGGGAGATGTGACATGTCAATTATTTGCGGCGAATACGCGCCACGAGTAATGACAGTCTAGGGGGCCGGAGGGATGCCGCCCCCCCCCCCCCCACCCCGCTGGAGTACACGCGTATCAGCACGACTCCCAAATCACCCGGCGTAATTGTGGCCGTACTGTACGCCCCACAATTACACCATGTGAACATAGCCTAAGTGGTTGTCTACCCGTCGTCCCGACCCTGCCATTGAGACTTTATATCCACATGGTCTAATTATAAGAGACGAGCTTGTGTTTCATTCATATAATATACTATTATCATAACATTTGTTATATACCAAGAGAAAAAAAGAGAACTTAGTACCCAAAATTAATAAAAGAAATAACTTGATTAAATTGAAAAATTTAAAAAAAATCATTCGAATAAACAAAACAAGAAACAAAAAATTTTTGGTTTAACTTTGGACGAAAAACCAACACATAACAGGACTCAAGCGAGTGGACATAGTCAAAAATAGTAAACAGTATGAATTCCTATTTGATACATCTCAAACATCCTTTTGTTAACATTTACATATAACGTTAGGTTATATAAATGAGATGAGTGAGTATATAGTATATAGGATCAAGGTGTATGAACCATAATAGAAAGCTCACTGCTTGCACCTGACGCTGGGGGTCCCATGAATTCTAATTACGCCCCTTTTGTAGTGTACAGGAGTTGGTGGTGCAATACACTACTAAGGATTTAATAAAGTTTACACGTAATTGCACTAATATATGTAATAATTGCACTATAAGGAGTAGGATAAGTTTTCTATAATATTTGTTGACCTCTACTTGACTCCTGTATTCAGCTAATAGCTTGTGTTTATATCTGCAAAAACTGTATAGTCATGCCGCTTTGAAGAATTGTAACCAGTTTTAGTCACTCAGAGCTAGTGGCGGGAATCACCATAACAACATATAGGGTGGGGGTAGTGGTAGGTTGTATAAGCTAGGAATATTTAGTGTTCTGGGTTTCTCCAGTCTCTCTCCACTGATTTAAACCTTTGAGTTATCCGTGTTATCATCATCATTTACAAACTGCCAAAGGTACAATTCATCATACCACCCTGCCATAGTCTGTGCTGCCCCTGGGCTCAGGGTCCAACTTTAAACTATTTAACCCCTCGCCACATGGGAGTGGGTCCAGAGACTTAAGATAGGAGTTCACCACAGGCATTTATGCAATGGGACTTAATTTGGGAAGATCACTGCTCTGCTTTAGTCTCCTGAGTGGCATGGGCTGGGTGAGAAAAGTGTACTTCAGAATGCAATCCACTGCTGTGTGTTTATGCCCTCTTGCTATGGGAAATAAAGGACGCCTCTGCTGGCATATGTTTTGAAAAGTTTAACCCTTTGGTCTCCTGCCTGCTCATTCTGCACCGAACACCAAGGGCACCTCACACACCACCTATCGCAGGCAGTTGAGAGAGAGACCATCACCAGAGTGTGCCCCGGGGGAACAACCACCACCCTTATCTACAATGCAGATCCCTTCTTCAATGGTGCCAGGTGCTGGAGGTGCACAAGAGCTGGGGGTAGCAAGGTACCAGCCAGCGGCTAACCGCTCCCACCTCCCTCTCCTCTGTCTCACTCCGTGCGCTCCGCGACAACATGCACTGTCCATGTGACCAACATTGTATGGATCACCTGTATATTTCCATGACATTTAACACACAGGACATGGTGTATTTGATTTGTCTGTTTAGGATTTTCTCTTTGGTTTGCCTTTCTTTCTTGCTGAAACTCTCTACATCTTGCCTCTATATGTCACTTACACTTAAAGGAGTTTTGCCATGATTGAAAATTAGAGCCAAAAGCCACAGCACAGACTGAAGAACTGGGGGATGCTTTCGCCATTACTCTCCATTATGATCTAAGGGAGTTCCGAGTATAGAGGAGCGGAATGTTTGACTCTGCTCAGAACAGAATGGAGAGCAGTGCGCAAGTGCACCAGCTCTCCAGTCTGCGCTGTGACTTTTGAGGGCCCATTCCCAATATATGGGACCTGCACCTATCAGAAAATGATGGCATATCCTAGTGATATGCTCAAAACTTTAATACAATAGTCACTAGAAAATGTTCCGATCTTCAAGTACTTGACAAAGGTGGCGTATCCCCCAAAATGTCGTGCAGTCTTTCACAACCCCGCGAGTGAAGTGTGGTCCACCGTCTGGAATATGTTTCGCTCTTGATGAGCACTACAATTTTGAAAATTTGTATTCAATGCCGCTGAAAACCACGTTGAAGTTTTTTGAAGTACTACAAAAAAAAACGCAAGTTGTTTCTTCTATTACTATTTATATATATATAGGCTACCACTTTGTTGACTTTTATTATAAGTCTAAGGAGCAATAAAAGTTTTTCATATAATATAAGAAGACCGGAATATTTTCTAGTGACTAAATATTGTATTAAAGGGAATGTGTCATCAAAAATGACTTATTGTTTAACTCACATTTTTATGTTCAACACATTTTTTAAGAATTTTTGTTTATATATTTTTTTTTATTTTCCATATCACTTTCAATATTTTTTAATAATTCTTAAGTCCTGCAGTTTTCACTTTGGCCACTAAGTCTAATAATAGTCGGACACTTCCTGTTCCATACAGAAAGATTCTCAGTCCTCTGCTCGTTATCAGCACAAAGAGGGTCAAACTAAAAAGAGACACCAGTGTGAATAGATAACACAGGATCTACAAATCACAAGAGAAGATGTCACAGTTCACCCATTCACCTCCCTGCACAGTGATTTCTTCCCAGGTCACAAAGCATGACTAGAAAACTCTCCTATAGAAGACAATGGGACCAAGTCAGTCTTAAAGGGGTTTTGCCAGGAAGAGAGTTCATTACCTTCTTATCAGCACAGAGGAGAATATAAACAAATCATGCTGAGTCATGAACACTGCAGGTTTGAGAGGAAGGGGCTGAGCAAGGAGTGAGGAATAAGGGAGCATCTCAAAAGTTAACTCAAATAATTACATTACAACAGTGGATTATCTATACAGCAGACAGACTCATACACTGCACTTTCTCCACAGCCCCTTGAAAGCGCCTTCATGTTCCCTGACATCAGATAAGAAGTGTTTCACACACGCATGGCCAGATCAGCTCTGGTCAGCTCCTGGTCGTGTCTAATGCAAACTTTCAGGTAACTAAGGGGGATTGAGAAATGCTGTAGCTTTTACAGGCTTCACTTTTTGTAATCACATATATTTAGAAAAGTGATTAAATACCCATTTTGGAGGATCCCACGTCAACATTGCATCGTGGCAAAACCCCTTTAAGTCTCCTATGTGCATGAAGCTACTGTAAAGCATCTCCCTGACTGCTGTTAAAGCAGTGCAAGCAAGGCCTAGTGGCCAAAGTGAAAACTGCAAGACAAGAATTATTAAACAATATTGAAAGTGATATGAAAAATTTAAAAAAAACAACCAAAAATTCCTAAAAAATGTGTTTAACATAAAAATGGGACTTAAAAAATGACTAATTTTTGATGACACATTCCCTTTAAAGTTTTGAGTATATACAAGGAGTTGGGGGCTCCATTTTATGTCACTTGTTTGCGGTGGCTAAAGGGGTAATCCATTAAGCTGTATATCCTAGTGATATGCCATTATTTTCTATCACGGTAGAACCCCATTAAGGAATAATGTTACTGCTGAGCCAAAACCATGTGAGTAATAAGTCATTTGGATTTTTGATTGTCTTAGTATGATTCATATAGAAGAGTTGGTGTATCTGAAATACATGCTATGAGTAAGAACCATCAGTTGGGTTGAAACACGTAAGCGGACACTCTCTTTGTCTCTGATCTACTATGAAGTGGTTATTGTGCGGTGCTGTCTTCAACTTGCCAGTGGTGTTTTATTGGATCAAATAAAAGTGGATTTTGAAATGTTTGTGTGGAATGTCTTGCAACGTATTGCTACTGCGATATACAGCCTATAATATTTAGCAACTTAAAGCCCAGTGTCATACTGTGACAGTACAAGGCATATATAAGACCCAACACATTGCATCTGAAAGGCCAAAGGACACATGTAGTGCCTCAGAACAAGGGTACTTTGGACATTTAACCTATTCCTACTATGCAAAGCCATAAACACCTTACTATCTTAGTAACATGATTTATACTGTTATGTACTTCTTTACTGTTTCATATTGTTAAACTTAAATTGTTTATTATTCTGTTCTATTTATTTGCACTGTGGGAAGGATTAAGACATAGCCCGCTAATACTTAGAGACTCTGAGACTTGCCACCTATGGACTAAAAAGTTGGTAACTTTCCATTTTGATAGAGGAGTCACAGTTGAGTTTTGGAGGGAAAATTTCAGGCAGTGACCTTTGCACTGTTTGGAAAAGACCTGAATGGAAGCTCTATACAAATGTATGAGAGACTGAAATTGTAAACCCTCTCCCATAATAGGATTCTAGTTCAGCTAGAAACTATATAAAAGGCTAGCACTCAGAGGCCTCAGAAGTTCTGCAGATAGAGAGCAATGGTTAGCAGAAGAGACTCTGCCAGACTGCGTGTGACCAGAAGACGATTCTGAATATACAAAGCCACACATACTGGTTCAAGAGCCCTTTGATCGAGAAGACAGCCAGACCACTGAGCCACAGACCCTGGGACACCAGTGCTTCAGCCGGCATACCAGCTTTCTGAGAGACAGAGGAACAGCTAGCTCACGCCTTTCTTTAGCACAGAGCCTTTGACTACTAGAGAGGAGACTGGCGAAGCCACTCAGTGTCTTGTCTGAATTGTGTTGCACTTAAGTTCCTCCATTAAAGAACTGCAGTGGTTTACTGCAGACCCCTGACTTTCTGGACTTATTTCCCATTGGGATGCACCACGTCTTACGAACTCATCGAGAGAGCAGAAACATGCTGTAACACCTTGACAGTGTCTGGGGAATCCATCATAGAGTTTGGGCCACCCAAACCCGAGCACTGGACATACATACCACAGAGACAGTCATAGACTAAGTATAGAGGGGGAGGTGGGAACAGCCCTCAGTTTGGTTTACTATTGGGTGGGGACAATCTGTGCAGGGCTTCCCTCTTTTGAAGGACTATATGGTTAGCAATGCTTATGCTATGGCATTCGTCTGAGTCTAAGTCAAAAAATCCTCTGAGTATACAGTATGTCTAAAGAGACACTGCACAACACAGTGTAAATGGTAGCCTAACTAGTTTAAACATGTAATTAACTCACCTTCCCACCTTCCTACTGGCCATTGCAGGAAGGTGCTTGGCAGGCAGTCTGCAAAGCTGGCTTGACAGCCAATGACCAGACTTGGACAACATATCAATCAGTGAGCTGAACTCATTACTTAAATCTGGCTGATCCATCTGCTCACTACCACTTATTGAGCCTTGGACTACCTGGTAAGTTTCTTGCGCTATAGTTTCTGACCCGGCTTGCCTATGACTGCTCTCATCTCTTGACCCTCTGCCTAATTTATCACCTCTGGTAACTAACCATCTTACCCTGACTCTGGTTTATTTTCTGTTTCTGCCTAGACACCTGTTTGAGTTCTGGTTTTGACTTCTGGCCTGACTACCCTTTGATTGCCCGTCCCACCAGTCAGCAAATACTCTGTAGACGCAACCTGGAGATACACAGCAGCTAAGTCCAGATCCCTGTATTCAGGGGTTAGAGGTGAAGACCTGCTATCCCTTAGACTCTGCCAAATAGAGTAGTCAGCACCAAACCCGACTGTGGAAATGCTATTACTTGGCAGACAAGTTTCTCACCACACCATTACAACTTACTTGCTCTATTTAAGCTCCGCTAGTATGTGTCTGCTTGGATCTTGTAAGAGATAAGAAAGAATTACAAAGAATTACTTCTTAAAAATAGCTCCTACGGATAATTTTTTATTAAGTAGGGTGTTTTTTTTTTGTCCCCCGGAAAGACCATGTTTTACATTTGGTGTCAGAAGTGGGATTTTCTTCAAATATTTCTCCAAATGCCACTATAGAAAGGAAACAAAGTTACATACATTAATTTGGTTTATTAAACCAAAGAGGTTGGTCATGTTAAGTGAACTTAAAGTCAAGGTGCCAGATCTAAAGTCAGTGTAAAGCCAGAAGCAGTCCCCCATCCCCAAATCTGATGATGTAGTCCTTTCTTATTTTCCCTGCAGCCATTGGATCCAAATTAGTAAAAATGCATTGTGTAACAGCCACAGCATGCAGTCACTTAAAACCAGTGAAAATATAATGATTTATAACAGTAAAGACTGAGTGGGCATATGCAGGGTTTGTATCACTATAATGAGATTGACTGTGGGCGGGAATGATGGAGCAATATATATATATATATATTTATATATTATATATATATATATATACATATATATATACATATAAAAAACGAGAAAAAACATATATACATATCTATTTATATATATATATTTCTATATTTTGCATGGATTTATTATTATTATATATTATTTAATATATATTCTTGTCTATTATATTTCTGTTTTTATCATATTTTTTATTGGTACAAACCTATACCGTTTAGTCTGTATGATGCTTCAACCATGTTTTAGAGAGCTCTGGGCACATCTTTTAGGAATATGTGGGGCACTGTGACACTTATTTAGATGTGGTACTTATTAGCAAATCATAGTAAGACTAGTTGCACCAGTTTAAAAAGGAAACAGCTTGAAATGGAAAACCACATACTCATAAAAGCATATAAATGAGCTTTGGGATTTCTGGAAATGAAGTACCTATAATAAGGTCAGAAACAACAGAGCATAAGCCATTCAATCTGCTGATGTTTTATTCCAGATTTTTCTGCAATACTTGACCTCTTTACTGACCGAAGACTCAGAGAGAAACAGATCAGCAAGAAAATGTGAACTAGTTTTAAGGCTGGGTTCCTTTGTTCAGCTTTTAGACTCAGTTTTTGAAGCCCAAACCAGGAATGGATCACAACCGGAGGACTTAAAGGGGATGTATCGCTTCATCAGTTCGTGTGTTTCATTGTACTCTCAGCTTCTCAGCTCTTCAAATCCAGGGGCGTTTTTTCTCCTCCCAGCTGGGTGTTTCTTAACTGAAGGGGGATGACATCATCCCCCCCTTCACTGTTCATGCTCGCTTCTGAGTCATTGTGCTCTCCCCCCACTCTCTGTCTCAGTCCAAAATGTCACTATGTCGTTCCTCTCCTACGCAGTCTTATTTTGAAGAGCTGTATGTTTACATAGCACAGCCCTGCACTCAGTCTAGACAGTTTTTCTATGAACTCAGAGCACTGATTCTTCTCCTTTCACAGCTGGAGGTTTGTTACAGTTGAATCCAGTTTTATGAACTCATCCAGAGCAGCACAGATCTTAGGCACCGAGCACAATTCTGCTGTTTTCTGATTGTAGAAGCAGTTGCAGTGTTACTATGCAGCTGCTGGCTGTGCTGAGTGAAATGTTGCCGGCCCCTTATTCTGAGTGAGAGAGGCAGGAATGCACTCTCCCGTGAATACTACCAGGGGCCAGACAAAATGTAAAGTAGTAGAGCCGTCAGCCAATGAAATGCAAGGAAGTGGATTCCGACCGGCACTGGGGAACAGTGTTTACAGAAAACGAAGATAAGGGAGACTGTGAAAACAAGACAGCTTTGCTAATGACATCCAATTTCAAAGTTGCTTGTTTCACTGTCCCCTTATTCTGAAGACCATTTATTGTAATGATACAGCCCCTTTAAACTACTCCTTGTTTTAAATCCATTCTTAGTTTTAGCTTCAAAAATTGCATTAAAAAGACTGAACGTATGAGCCCAGCCTTCAGTCAATAAAGGAAAATCCGGGTAAAGAGTTTGTGTGGAACAGTCTGAACTTTGACAAACCATTTCTTGGACAATTGTGTCAGAAATTGGACTTTAGGCTGAAGCCTTGTGACTAATAATGAGGAACGGATTATTCGTAATTGAAGCAATAAACTATTTTCCTGTAAACAAAGAATAGCTGTCAATTACATGGCTTCGTAGGCTTTGCATTGATTTTTTTTTGTTTATTTTAGCAACAGATCGTCATCTTATTTGGATCTATAATCTGACTTACAGTAAATGCCAAACGTACTTGAAGGATTTTAGCGTTATATCCAGTTATGGTTGAAATAAGACATCGATTAGAGAAGCAGCACTACAATGAAGAACATGTATCTAGATGTAACTAAGGTATAAGAGGTCTGAAGATTCCTGCTAAAGATAAAGGAATGTGGAGAAGTAAAACTGACTTCTTCCCAGGTCACAGAGCATGCCCAGAAAACGCTCCTATAAAAGTCAATGGGTCTGCTCATGTTCACAGGCTCTTATGTCCATGAAGTTGCTGTAAAGCATCTCTCTAAATGCTGTTAAAAGTAGCTCAGGCAAGATGGCCGCCCCCATAATCCTATACAGAGAACAGAGATAAAAAAAAATCTACAATCAGAAAATCCAAACAGTTAAGAGGAAACTAATATGTATTTAGTTATATATATATTTTATATATATATATATTTTATATATATATATATATTATATATACTTAAAGGGAATCTATCACAAATATATATGTATATGCGTTGTATATATATATATTTGTATATAATATATTTTATATATATATATATTATTACACAACATATACATATATATTTGTGGATAGATTCCCTTTAAGTATCCTCCAGACCTACTACCAAACCTCAAATCAGTCAGCCAAATCTGTGGGCATCACCTATCCTCTTTACTCTTTAAATCCTTCCCAGCCCCTTCAGTCAAAGTGCTTATCCCTTATGAATGATGACAAGCTATTATTCTTTAAAGTAGCCCTATTTTTGCTTCAATGGTGCAATATGTTGAAACTTTCATGCATGTGCATATGACATATTCTTATTGTTTTCATAAAGGATTCCTCCAAAATCTGTCTGATCTCCACCTCTAAGGCTCGATTCATACTTCAGTCAGAAGTTCTGTTTGGAGCCCACGTCGCAGGTTCCGTAAAAAAATTATGGACGAAACTGCATATGCTATGTTATTTTTTTCCATTAAAACAACAGACACTATTATGTAAACTCAATAGACTCCATAGTAATCAATGGAGTCTATTGGGTGCAACTGGTCCGTCATGAAATAGATCTGTGGCTCCAAACAGAATATCTATTCATTTTAAGGAAATCCGTGCCATACAAATTACATAAAATAAAATTAATTTGCATTTGTGCAAAAAAAATTTAAAAATTATGCTTTATTGATACAGGGTCCAGGTGGATTCCATGTGGACACGCGCCAGGTAACCAGGATGAGGATTAGCCCCTTTGAATAGAGTTCGTCTAAGTCCAAAGGGGCGGCAAATTCTGCCTCAGATTTCTGCAATTAATTTTTTTTGACTGACAAATCCATGGCGCACTGGGCCTACGAGACGGGTCAGCATCAACTTCAATGTTTTCTAGTGAAACTTGCTCAGAATTTTGCTTGTATAGAAGGTTACAATGATACTACAATCACAAGTTGATGACTGTGTAAGGTAATGTGTATTTCGAGGGATTGCAACAGTTGTTACAAAATGTTGAGGTCATAGTTCCGGTTGAAAGTATGAGTGTTTAAAAAATTATTTTTGGAATCTTTTGAATCACCTTGGTCCTTTGTTCTGTAGAAATTCCTGTGCCGGACACGGCTCATTTATCTACAAACTAATGTCATAGAAAAAGGCAACGTGAAACGGCTGGTCCAAAATCTAGCAGAATTACAACAAAGTGATGTAAAATAATTTCACTTCCATGCAATTAAGAGAGCACGCTACAATCAGATAACGACACAGTCAGTGTCAGACTGGGAGGCCTTACAGCTACTGTACATGAAAATATTACCGGCCTTTCAGACATAAATGCGTCCATTTTAATACATAATACAGTGTGCAAAACACTACTACACTTTATTGTGTAGTAGAGATGAGCGAGCAGTAAAAAGTTCTAGTTTGATTAAGAACACGAACTTTGTGTGTTCTATTCGAAACTCAAACTTTGACCCACTTAGTGTCTATGGGAGAAGATGTTTGGTATTTTATATCATTATTGACAGGATGAGGAGAAAGCTGGATTTACCATCCATAAAATTCTCTCGTGCTTCCCCCACACTTGGACTCTCTGCCCCCAACACCTCAGACTCTCCCCCTCTCTCTCACCGGCTTCGAAACGTAACATGAAAAACCTAAACCTATTCAGGATTGACTTATAACCAAACATTAAACCTGGTTGCCCACTTCCTCCGCCCCACAAAAAATGTTCTGCACCTCACCTTATGTACTCTTCACACCTTACCTGTAGATTAGTACGCCCTCGGAGGGCAGAGGACCTCTTTCCAGCTGTACAGTTGTTAGTCACTTATTGTCACTTTGTAATTGTTAGGACCAATCGTTATTTATGTACCCGCCTTGAATGTACAGCGCCCTGGAACAAGGGCGCTCCTAAATAAATGATAATAATTAATAATCAATACTACGTAAACCTGGATACGTGATGGAAACAACTTAGTGAGAAAAATTTGGACTCTAAGGAGCGACAGAAAACAACAAAAGAGGCTAAAATACTTCATTCCCTTTTGTCGAACTGAACTTTCCTTTGAATGAAACTGTGTTAAAACGTTTGGTTTCGTAGTTCGAGAGAAATTAGAAAGTTTGACTCGAACTTAAAACTTTTCGCTCGACGGTTCGTATCAACGCTATTGAGTAGTACGGAATAACAAGTGATGTTACTATCTGTCTCACACCAGTCTGTTCTAATCTGACATGTCGTTTGTCTCATAAATTTAGTAAACAGTCTAATATATGATAGACCACATGGCTAAAGTAGCTACATCCATTTCCCCTTCCTACTAACCCACAATATAAATTCCCAACCTCCAAATTTCCCTAGGCCACGCATCTCTTCACTTTCCAAAATAAACACCATTATAAACACTGGCAAGAAAATAAAAGTGAAACCCTTTAATCACTGGAGCAGAGACAGGCGTGCACTCACTTTTACAATCAGGGACAAGTGTACACTGCCACTATACGAGTGCCAATATAACCTACAACCCTGCCATATGGAGACCACATAATGTTCAGACACCAGCTCAGGTCGCATCACATGATAATGAATACATCACTGATCCAACACAGAAGCAGGAGACGTCTTATCTGATGAGTCGTTCTCTTCTCTCATGAGTCTTTTTCCCTTTTCTTCTCCATCTGTTCCAGACTGCCTTGACGACGTCTCCCGGCCACCACTCATCCCTGCAGAATTTACACACAAATATCTTATTACACACAAATATCCTCTCTTCTCCAGCACCAGTAGGTAGGTGTTGATGGGTCCCAGTTAAGTAGGCTGTATGTAGGAGTAGGTGGGTCCCATTTAGTTAGGAAGTAGGTAGGTGGTGGTCCCCAGTTACAGTGATGGCCAAAAGTATTGGCACCCCTGCAATTCTGTCAGATAATACACAGTTTCATTCATGTGAAATGATTGCAATCGCAAATCTTTGGTATTAATATATTCATTTTATTTTGCTTGCAATGAAAAAACAAAAAGAGAAATGAAACAAAAAATCAAATCATTGATCATTTCACACAAAATTTCAAAAATGGGGCGGACAAAAGTATTGACACCCTCATGCCTAATACTTGGTAGCACATCCTTTAGCCAAAATAACTGCGAACAAACCGCTTCCGGTAACCATCAATGAGTTTCTTACAATAGCTCTGCTGGATTTTTAGACCATTCTTCTTGGCAAACTGCTCCAGGTCCCTGAGATTTGAAAGGGTGCTTCATCAAGCTGCCATTTTGAGATCTTCCACAGATGTTCTATGGATTTCAGGTATCGGACTCAATTGCTGCCACTTTAGAAGTATTCAGTGCTTTTCTCTCAACCATTTCTAGTGCTTTTTGAACTGTGTTTTGGGTCATTGTCTGCTTGGAAAGGACCCGAATGGACTCTGAGGTGACCACTTTCTCACACTGGTCAGGTACCTACTCATTATGCTGGTTGGGTACGTCTTCAGACTTCATATATTGCCATGCACACCGTCAGCAGTCGAGTGACCAGAGGAAGCAAAGCAAACCCCAAAACATCAGGGAAAAACCTCCGCATGTTTGACTGTAGGGGACCGTGTTCTTTTCTTTGAATGCCTCTTTGTTTTCCTGTTAAACTCTATGTGATGCCTTTTCCCAAAAAGGCTCTACTTTTGTCTCATCTGACCAGAGACTTTGTTTCCAAAAACGTTAAGGCTTTCTCAATGTAAGTTTGGGCAAAAACTCCAGCCTGAGCTTTTTTTATGTCTCGGGGTATAGGAAGTGGGTCTTCCTGGGGTATCCTACCATACAGTTCCTTTTCATTTCCAGACGCCGACGGATAGTACGGGTGTAGACACTTTGGATGTACCCTACGGACTGGCAGGGAAGCTTGAATTGTTGGATGTTTTAGTCGAGGTTCTTATCCTCCCATCCGCACAATCTGGCGTTGCAAATCTCTAGTCTAATTTTTCTTTTCCGTCCAAATCTAGGGATGGTTAGCCACAGTGCCATGGGATCCGTCCAAATCTAGGGAGGTTAGCCACAGTGCCATGGGCTCTTGTCCAATCTCGGGGAGGTTAGCCACTGTGCCATGGGGTGGTAGCCCACAGTGCCATGGGTTCAGTACACATCTAGGGAGGTTAGCCCAGTGCCATGGGGAGGTTAGCTACGTGCAGTGCCATGGGGCTTTAACTTCTTGATGACACTGCTGCCACTGGTATAGACACAGGAAACATTCAGGTCTTTGGTGATGGACTTGTCGCCTTGAGATTGCTCAGCTTACTCAAAGATATTGGATTCTCAAGTCCTCAGACAGTTCTTTGGTCTCATTCTTTCTTTTCTCATGCTCAATGTGGTAACACAAGGGGAAACAGGACGAGGTTGAGTCAATTTAATCAATCGGTCAAACTGGCTGCTAAGTGTGATTTTAGTATTAGCACACCAAGAACACCTGTTTGGTGACACAGGTAAGTTCCAGGTGCTGTTAATTACACAAAAATCTAGAGAGAAAGCACATAAGACATGATTTTTCTCTAACAGTTAGCCAATATTTTTGTAGCACCCTTTTTTTATGTTTGGCGTGGAATTTATTATCATCATTTGGCTTTATGGACAATCTTTTTGTGTGTTTTCCATTGAAGACAAATTAAAATGAAGATATTAATAGCAAAGAATTTGTGATTGCAATCCTTTTCAGGAAAGAAACTTAGTAATATTGATCAGAATTGCAGGGGGCCAATTAACTTTTGCAAACCACTGTAGGTAAACTGTAAGTAGTTAGCGGCCCATGGTTTAGGTTGAGGCTTAGGTAGTTAGGGTTCTGACAGTCCGTGAAATCCCTGGTGGGCCCCGAACTCCGGTGGGCGCAGAGGTCTCCCTTTAGATAGCCTGGAGGTAGTTAGGGCCTCCTATGGATAGTCTGGAACGGTTTAGCTTATGAGCGCATTTGGATAGCATGGAAGTAGAGTCTAGGGACTACACCTTTTACGGTAGGCTGGAAGGTAGTTTGGTTCATCCTTTAGATAAGCCTGGGAGATAGATTAGGTCACCTACCATTGAGTAGGCTAGAGGTAGTTAGGGTTCCCTTTAGATAGCATGGAGGTAGTTAGGCCCCCTTTAGGTAGGCTGGAGGTAGTTGGGCCCCCCTTAGGTAGGCTGGAGGTTGTTAGGGCCATATTTAGGTAGGCTGGAGGTGGTTAGGGCTCCCTTAAGATAGCCTGGAAGGAGTTGGGGCCCCCTTTATTTAGCCTAGACATAGTTAGTGCCCCCTTTAGATAGCCTGGAGGTAGCTGGGGTCCTATTGGGTAGGCTGGAGATAGCGCCACATTTCTCATAAAAAATAAAAATAAAAACTCACCTTTCTCCTGCTCTCCCTTCTAATGAAGCCCAGCATGATGTAACACCACGCAGTCTCGGGAATCTTGGACATTAGCCCTCGATTCCTGGTCCTTGCCTCTGAACGCTAAGGACACAGAGCCCAAGTGTTCTGAGTCAGGACGCGGCGGACAGGACCCATGTGATTGCGGCAGTACCTCTGTGCCCTCCTGAGCTTGGGGTCCACCGGCTCCCCAGTGGGCCAGACTGAGGCTAAACACATATATCTTCTTATAGTGTAAAATTGTCCATTGTGACAGAGTTTGTCCAATAGTAAAATTCAGACTATGAGCTGAGTAGGTAAAAAAATGTGTTTGCCCATTATCTCGTTCAGATGGGTGGATGTCATCACGTAGCAAGTCCATTTTTGCAGTCATAAGATGGGTGTAACTTCTTTTGTAGAAAAGTCTCTTTTTGTAAGTTTAGTAAAAAAAACAAAAAAACAGCAAAACATATTTTTTCATCGCTCTCTAAGTATCAAGTTAATGTCAAAACACAGAAATATATATGGTTTTATTAATTTCTTTAACACTACACAGGTAAAAACTCAATGACCGCAGTATATACAGATTGGCTGGAAGCCTCGCTCTGCTGATTATATTAGATTATATTCCTCAATCATCCGAACCTCCCATGCCCGTCTCCAAGACTTCACACGTGCGGCACCAATTCTCTGGAACATGCTACCACGGGCGATCAGGCACATTCACAACCCTAATAGTTTTAAGAGGGCCCTGAAAATACATCTTCTCAGTCTGGCCTACCAAGATCCCTAACTGCTAACCCCCACCTTCTATCACACACATCTGTCACTCCCTACACTAGGCACTTATCTGTATATAGATGTATGGTTGGGATGGCAGGTTCATCCACTTTTCATGTAAACCACCTCCTATTTATGTAACATTGCTAGACCATTGCAAACTTAGTACTTCTTAACCCTTCGTCTCACCCATACACCCTAATAGATTGTAAGCTCTTGGGAGCAGGACCCTCAGACACACCTGTATTTGGTCAACTCTTCATGCTCCAGCTGTCCACGGGTATTTGGCCCACTCCTCATGCTCCAGCTGTCCACAGGTACTTGGCCCACTCCTCATGTTCCAGCTGTCTACAGGTGTGTCACTCTTCATGATTGGCTTCAACTGTCTTAGGTGTGAAGGCACCTTCTCCAGAATGCAGGTTTCAGCTACTTCCAAAGATGTTCAATAAGATTTAGCTCAGGGCTTATAGAAGCCTCTTCGAAATAGCCCAATGTTTTGCTCTTTTTTGGATGTATGTAGTGTTGTGTTGGGTCATTTTCCTGTTGGAGAACCCATGAGACCAGGCTTTCTGACACTAGGCAGGACATTTTCTCCATAATGCCTTGATAGTCTTGAGATTTCATTGTACCCTGCACAGATATAAGACCCCGCCTGTCCTAGATACATCAAAACATCCCCAAAACATAACCAAGTCTCCTCCATGTATCATATTACGTACAATGTTTTATCCCTTGTAGGTTTTAATTTTCGTCTGTGAACATAGAACTGATGTGACTTGCCAAAAAAGCTCCAGTCCTGTCTCGTCTTTCCAAAGAACATTCTCCCAGAAGCTTTGTGGCTTGTCAAAAATGAAATTTTGACAAATTCAGTCTACTTTTTAAGGGTTTAGCTGTCAACAGGGGTTTTTCTTCCCTCATTTGTTTTCCCATTAAGTCCACTTTTGCAAAGACAGAGAAATATAGTGTGATCTGACATTGATGTACTTTGACCTTGGAGTTCATCTCTAAATTTGTTGCAAGTTATCCTGTGCTCTTTGGTTATCATTCCTATTATTTGTCTCCTCAATTTGTCATCAATTTCCCTCTTGTGGCCAGGTCCAGGGAGATTGGCTATAGTCCCATAGACCCTAAACTTCTGAATAATATCTGCAACTTTAGTAACCTTATGTCTCATCTGTAAGTTCTTTTAATGTGTAATGTCTGTACTTATACCCTCTAAATTGTATAAATTGTATAAAGATTATTATTATTATAAGCCTCCTGGTTTTACGTGACCACCGGGGCTCAGTAACTGCAGGAACTGCTGAGTCTTATCAAACCCAGATCAGCTCTGCAGTGACTTTAGTGGATTGTACTTTCTCTTTAACTAGGGCTATTAAATCAGGCCCATATTCTGACCTTATGGGGGGCACAATATGTAAACTAAAAAAAATAAATAAAAACCAAAAAATAATTTAAAAAACCTGACAGCCCAAACTGGTATCTTTTTTTTCCGTTGAAACTACGGACACCATGACGGAATCCCAGGGGACACCATGGTAGTCAATACAGGCGATACAGGTAGATGACTCTTCGGGTGGCAGAGTTGTACTGGTAATTTGATGGTATTTCCTAGGACTGCAGTAGGTGTTTCAGAATATTGATGTCAGTGTTTCAAGTTTTTTAAATCATCTAAGTCCCCCGTTCTGCAGAAAATCCTATGCGCCACAAGCTTCTTTTTGTGTATAACTTTACAGGAAACAAATCAAGCATACAAGAAAAAACCGTTCCCTGTTGTTTATTTCTGTATAAGAAATTAAGTAATACAAATGGAAAATTAGGCAAAAACTTTTAAAGGGTGACACAGTTTCGTTTTGTTTTTGGGCTGTATATGTAAGGATGCCCCCAAAGACTAGGTTTTTATAATTGCCCCCGAGTATAAGTTTTTGTATACCCCCAAAAATTTTATATTTTATATATGCTCCAAGGCCATTTTTTTCCAGTTTTCCCCAGAGCTGTAAAGCTTTTGTATCCCTCAAAAAACTTTTGTTTTTCTATGTATACCCCCAGAGCTGTATAGTTTCAATGTATGCCTCGAGGCACATGGAAAATCCCCCCAGGTATGCTCTAATTAACTTCGCACATGACATCAAAAGGACCCCCCTTAAATCTCCCCAAGTACAATTTTTTCCAGATGCTCTGTGCAAATAAGTGTTACAATGCGTTACATTCAGTGATACAGATGACATTTTGATGAGTGTTCACTTTCCCCTTTTTTTCTCTATCCGGTCCCAGACCACCTGATGATTTCTCCCCGGCCCCTGATCATTTTTACAGAATTTGCACAAAATAATTTGTTCCTCATTTTCCTCCAACCCGTGCCCAATTCCCATACAAATCTCCATCTCCGTGCCCCCAAGTTCCCCGGTTCCAACACAGTAATAGTACCCCCAAATAATAAAAAACAGTTATAGGGCCCTCTTTTGTGCCCCCTGTTGTAGTCTTCTTTTGTGTCTCCATATAATAGATAACTTCCCAAATTAGGTAGGTATATAAGTAGAACCCTTTTTTGGGGGGAAGATACAATTTAAACGGTAGCCTCACCCCCAGATTAGCTAGGTGTTAGGGAGGTCAACTTGGTAAATAGGTTTTTTCCCCCAGTAGATGGGGAGGAAGGGAACTAGTGAAAAAGGAGGTAAGATGTAGGTGGGGTTTGGGGTTTAGGAGGGTAAAAACTATGTTAAAAGGGGAATATTGTTCCCATCCCAAACTGTCCTATTACTGTCTATATATACCAGTTCGTGACATTCACTTATTGAAGTATAGATAGGCCCCGAGGCCATTGCTAGGTGTAAAAGCACCTGGGAAATCCCCCCCGTCAAGGATGCCCCCGCGACCCCTGTCTTGGGTCGCAGTCGATGTGCCCCTCACCCGGGGGGGCTGCGTCCCTCATGTCGGGGTGCAGGTGCGGCTCATTCCCTGCTCCTTCTAGGGTGCGCCCCCTACTTACCCGACCGCGCTCTGGCAGGCTCTCGTCCTTCAGCGCGCGCCGGCAGTGTTAAATTTAAGGGCTGCGCACGGTAATTGGGCTATTGCCGGTCGCTGCCCCCCTTAAATTTAGCCTGCCTCTTCCTGGTTCCCTGCGGATCTTTAGTTGCATTTGTCTATTGTGAAAGGCGTTCCTGAGTCTTTGTTCTGATTACCGTGTACCGTACCTCTTGCTTCCGTTTCCTCGACTACGAATCTTGCCGCCTGCCCTGACCTACTGCCTATCCACGACCACAAACCTTGCCGCCTGTCCTGACCTTCTGTCTGGCCTCAACTACGAGCCTGCCTTATGATTTTGTACCATGCTACACCTCAGTTGCCTTCGCAAGCAAGTCACGTCAGGGGTAGCGACCTGGTAGACTCCCGCCGCAGCAAGTCCATCCCACTTTGCGGCGGACTCTGGTGAAAAACGAGATCTACTTAGATTCCGCTCCCTGGCGTGGCTTACGCCATCGCTTGCGGTGGCCCCGAGGATCCACTACTACCAACCGTTACACCCCATATTAGAAAGTATTTTTATGGTCTTAGGGTGGAGTCCAGTAAGTGGGCAGAGGCATCTCATGGGAACATATAGGCCATGTGAAGCACGGGTGTAACTATAGCCATAGAGGTTGGGGTCCAGAGGTTGAAGGGGCCCCACTCAGGTACAAGAATAATGCTCCTTTTTGTAGGGAATAAGTAGTTGGTGACTTTCTGCTATCTGGAACTATTACCCTGTTTCCCCGAAAATAAGACAGTGTCTTATATTAAGTTTTGCTTCTAAAGACACACTAGGTCTTATGTTCAGGGGATGTCTTATTTTTCCATGAACAAGAATTCACATTTGTTCCATATTGTAGTCACGTCCTCACAAACATCAGCATCATGGGGCAGCCATTAGTGGCGACTGACAATTTCTATCACATTGCCCAGTATATTTTTCTGTTGGCAGCTTATTTGGCCCCTATGATGACTGCTATTACGGTAGAGTAGAACTTCTCCAAAGTTCAGTATCTATATGCACTGCTTGGAGTACTCTGAGTTCCATCAAGAATTTCTTGTGACTCTGTTTCCATGTACAATTTATGTATTTATGAACAAAATTCAATATTTATGACAGTCCTGTCATCATCTTCTGTAACATCATCATAACCCTCCAAACCCTGAATTTCATGGTGAGTTTCTTGTGACTCCATTTGTTTTAGAAGCATTGGCCCCAATCTCTCATGTCTATCAATAGCACTTTCCTTAAATAAGCACCTCTTGTCCAGGTAAGACCTATATAAATGATCTGATAATGTGTGGCATGGGTGATGTTGTAGCAATGACTGCCGCTAGGTCTTATTTTCAGGGGAGGTCGTATTTCTAAGCTTGAAAAAAACTGCACTAGGCCTTATTTTCGAGGAATGTCTTATTTTTGGGTACCTGATATAAGGCGGTATTATTTATACCATTAATTATTGCTACTTATACTACTGTTTTAGGGCAGGTCCCCACGGCACGGGTTTTCGGCCGGTTTGCGGTTTTTCAGACCACCTGAAAAACCGGCCGAAAATGAGCACAATGCGACAAAACATTGAACATGCACAATCTTCCGTCCGGTTTCCGGACGGAATATGTGCATGTCTATGGAGGGGGGTGGGCTGTTCTCCGCTCATCGCGGAGAAAAGCCGCCCCCCCCCCGCGCGGCCGTTGTGGACGGGCGCAAAACCGGACAAATACCGGCCGGCAAACCGGACGGTATTTGTCCACTGCCGTGTAAACGGCCCCTTAGTTTATTGCCATTAGGTGATGGGGCCCCATCAAATTTAGCTATGGGGCCCTTTGAATTCTCGTTATGCCCCTGATATGAGGCCCTGGCTTCCCCTCTTCCTGCAACCTCTGTACAATCAGCACTTATACCAGGACAGGCTAAGTTTTATATGTGTGCTTTCTATGTATGAATATAAATATCACATTACAGTAGACCTTGTATATGTGTACATAGAGATATTCTAGGTGTGGATGGACCAGTAGATAATATGTGATTTACGGTATATATTATTTATGCAGGAGTCTCTATACTGTATATACTTGCACTAATGGCTCAGTGCTGTGTGTGGATTTGGTAATAAGTAGAGTTCCCGGAGACAGTATAGAGTCTTGATCTAGATACATTGCATATACATAAACATTACTGGCTGCATTTGCTGGTGTCCAGGGAGGGCAGGAACAGGAGGCCTCTGTCTGTGGTTGTGGCTTCTTTATCATCTGTACTGTAATGTTCATGTGTTATATCTTTATGTAATGTATAATGTTTTGTCACTCTGTAATAGGATGGAAGTGATAAGGGTTAAATGGGTTGTCTCACTACAGTTATTGCTGCTTTTTATGTTAAAGATCTTGTAAAAACAAGTCACTTTGCAATATGTGTCCATTAACAGTGTCCTACCTATTCCTAGATATCCCCTCTTGTATGGGGCTGCATCAGCTCCTAAGGTCGCTATAGTACAGACCCTGTTTGATCTCTCCTGATAGGCTGCCAGCACTGGTTGCTATAGCTACAGACCTGTTTGATCTCTCTGATAGCTGCCAGCACTGGTTGCTTTAGCTACAGACCTGGCTTCTACTGCAGCCTAGTGGAAGCCAGTAAACAAACCTAGAAAACAGGACGAATCAATGTAGTGAGACAACCCCTTTAATGTGTCTTATTGATGTGATATAGAGATTCATGTCTTATGTCTCTTAACTGTATACATATACAATATATAGTTATATAGCACAAACGGCGTACCTATATCTTAGTGTGAAGCACTGTTATACTATACGTAACTATTGGTTATTTCTGTTCCATTGTGCATGACGTTTTGTGATCCTGCTTTTTCTGTTTCGTCTTTCAAAAGCTGTACCCCACTGTGCTGTCAGAGCTGGATACTATACATTCTTCTTAAATATCTTAGACCCCTCCCATGCATGGATAGCCACAGAATAAGTTCTTTAGCCTTGTGATTGCTGAACACACAGCTTAGAAACCATACACTTAAAGTGACCTGTCACATAGTTATGCCACCTTGCTGAGGGCAGCACTAAGCCAGTGTCAGACCTGCTGTTCCAGGCTGTGCCCTTATTCTGTAAGATGCTGGAGGTTTTAGAGCATTTAATGCTAAATCTTATTAATGGGAAGTTGTTAGCCACGCCACCAAAGGCTAGCCCCACCCATGAAAGTTATTCATCATGTTTTACCTATCAAAGTAAATAGTATGTCAGTTGAGGGTGGCGGGGCTAGCTGCCGATTGGCGGGGTTTGAAAAAAAATGACTCTTCGAATGATCTTTTCTGGCTGAAAAAACTGCAAGATTAGAACAATTTAATACACGAAAACTGCAGCATCTTACAGGGAATAAGGGACACGCGCTGGAAACAGCAGGTCTGGACACTAGATTGTGCTGCACCTCCAGCAAGTGGGGTTTTAACCTATGTGACAGGTTCTCTTTAAATGGAATGAAGAATATAGCATAAAGAATGTCTATGTTTGGTCATTCTGACAGTTAAAGGGGTTTTATCATTTCATTAAATGGTCTTCAGAATAAGGGGACAGTGAAAAAAAAGCAACTTTTCAATTCGGATGTCATTAGCAAAGCTTGTCTTGTATTCTCTGTATTCCTTACTCTTGTGTTTTGTTTTCACTGATCTCCAGTCCTGGTCGATCCCTCCCAGATCCCTACTCCTTGCATTTCACTAGCTGAGAGCTCATTTACATTCTGTACAGCCCCAGGTTCGGAATTCAGGGAGCTGTGTCTCTCACCTCAGAGTAAGGGATCGTCACATTTTCACTTTATACAGGCAGAGAACAGAATTTACAGAAGGGCTTACACAATCAGGAAATTGTGTCAATTTGTGCGATCCTGCCTGACTTCAGAAGTTAGGGACCATAGCATTTCTCTCTCACACCCCAACAGAAAACTGACTGCAACAAATTCTACAAAGAGAAACATAACAGTTTTGCCCGGTGCCTAACTCTCCTAGCATAGAAGCGAGATCTGTGCGTTTACTAGAAAGCTGTAAACACCCAAAACCCCCCATCTCCAGTGTGAGAGGAGAGTTCAGTTGCTCAGTCTAGATGAGGCAGCTGTGGTATGTATACAGCTCATTACAAAAATAAGATGATAGGAGAGACCACAGTGACATGTGGACTCAGATTGACGGGCGGGGGCGGAGGGGGGGTCTCCGGAGCCAGCATGCACATGTGAAAAGGGGGATGATGTCACCCAGCTGGGCGGGGGAAGCAAACCCCCTGTATTCCTAGAGATGAGAAAGACTGAGAGCAGTTATGAATCAGCCGGAACTAAGGAAGCGATACATCCCCTTTAAATAGTTGAAGCTGTCTAGCATAAAAAGCCTGGCTTGACACGGTAGCTAAGCTTCTTCTGGGGACCATGATGGTACCCAGGCCAGCACACCTTCTGTGGTCATCGGACGAGTTGGGTTGCACATGATGTAAAGAGGGGTGCCCATATCACTGTGCACGGAACTATTCATCTGTAACATCTGTAAACTGAGCAAGTTCATTATTTTATTTCCTTATTTATGTATTAAATCTTTTGTTTTTTATATATTCTGCTTCATTGTAGTTATTTCTTTGACCTCCAATCAATCACCCGCTTACACACTCCTATGTTACAAATAAAGTATTTTTATATAACGGTATCTACAAGGGTTGTAAGATACTCTCCTGTGGTGATTGAAGGACTAGAGTGTGAATTTATCAGAATAACATAAGGTAAACAGGCTGTATAAGAAACAAAGGGAACAGACTAGGAATGAAGTAAAGGGACGACACAAAGTCTCCTTTTTCAGTAGGTATATAAGTAGAACCCCTTTTGGGTAGGAAGATCACAATTAAGCAGGTAGCCTCACCCCCAGATTAGCTAGGATAGTTAGGCAGGTCCAACATTAGGTAAATAGGTAAACCCCTAGTAGATGGGCAGGAAGGGACACTAGTAGGAATGGCCGAGGTAAGTATGTAGGCTGGGTCCTAGGTGTTTAGGAGGGTAAAGAGGAAAGAGAAAGATAGGTAGGAAGGGCCCAAAGGGGATAGGTAGGCAGAGCCACAGGTAGGTAGGCATGCAGGGCTTAGGAAGGTAGAAGCTAAGGTAGGTAGGGCCCCCCATTCTTAAAATTGCAATAAGAAAAAAAATAAAACACATTTTTTCCCATTCTACGGCCAACATGGCTAATTGGCAGAGGCTCAGTGCAGATGACATGACGGAGTGACATCACCCTACCTACGTCTGCCCCCACCTCCAATGTAATTGCTGCACTGTTTTTTTTTTTCCTAATTGTGAGGGCAATGCACGCAAACCTTGTCCGACAGGGTTTTAACTGTTTGTGCATCTCAAGAAGGCAAAACTGTTGTATAAGCAGCACCAACCTGGGGACAGAGGACCACGACTGGACTCCAGCATTGTCCCACTTGATCTGTGATGGCCGGGAGGCATCGAACAACAGTAGTGCAAGGTAATCATCCTCCTCTGAACAACTACTTGACCATATAAAGATACAGCTTGTATTTTACTGGCTGGGGACCCTCATAAAATGTGAAAATATAGTGGGGAAAAAAGTATTTTTTTTTTCTTTTTTTTGTCAGCCACCAATTGTTCTCCAACTTAAAAAGATGTAGGGGCTTAATTGGACATTCATAGGTCTCGACTTTGAGAGACAAAAATAAGAAAACAAAAATCCAGAAAATCCATTGTCTGATTTTGGAAGAAATTTATTGTCAAATTATGGTGGAAAATAAGTATTTGGCCCCCACAAACAACAGATTTCTGGCTCTCAAGCTGTAACTTCTTTTTTAAAGAGGCCCCTCTGTCCCCCACCCCTTACTGTAGTAATGGCCCCTGTTTAATTTGTTACAGTATAAAAAAACCCCTGTCCACAACTTCAAACAGTCACCCCCAAAAACCCCACTATGGGAAGACAAAGAGCTGCAAAGGACACCAAAAACAAAAATTGTAGCCTGCCCCCAGCGGGGAAAAGTGAAATCTGAAATGGGCAAACAGTTTGGTGTGAAAAAAATCAACGGGGGGAGCAAAATTAGAAAATGGAAGACAAAAAGAAAAAGTACCTCCCTCGATCGGGGCTCGCAAGATCTAAACCCCGTGGGGTCAAAATTTATCACAAGAACGTGAGAAAAAACCCCCAAAAACCACACGGGGGGCCCCAAAGGACCTGAAGAAGGGGGACCAACTAACAAAGGTACCATCAGTAACCACTACACAGACGGATCAGACCCTGCAGTCCAGAGTGTCCCCCTGCTTAAACCATACATGTGGGGCGGTCTGAAGTTTGCTGAAGCATTTGGATAATCCAGAGAAGTAGGGGAGAATTCTTTAGGTCAGATAAAACCCAAAGTAGAACTGTTTGGTAGAAAAAACAACTCTGTGTTTGGAGGGAAGAATGCGATTTGACCCAAAGACACAACCTACTGTGAAGCTGGGGGGGGAGCATCATGCTTTGGGGCTGTTCCTCTGCAAAGGGACCAGGTACTGATCCGGTAATGAAAGATGTTTGGGGCCTGTTCATGAGTTTTGAGGGGTAAACCTCCTTCCATCACAAGGGCTTTGAAGAGGAAACGTGGGGGTCTTTCAGCTGAAATGATCCAAAGCACAGCAGGGAACTAAGGAGGGGTTCGTAAGGAGATTTCAAGGCCCTGGGGGGCCCTAGCCATTCCAGACCCAAAACCCCATAGAAAACCCTTTGAAGGGATTTGAATCCGTGTTGCCCCGTGACCTCCAAAACTTCATGCTTAGGGGGATCGCATGGAGGTGGGCCAACATACCAGCACATGGTGCCAACCTTTGAAGCCCAGAAAGCCCGGCTCTGCCATTCCCAACAAAGGAAATAAAACAAATATTGAGAGGAACTTTTGTTATTGCCCAAATATTTTATTTTCCACCATAATCTAAAATAAAAAATTCCCCAAATCAGACAATGTGTTTTTCGGGATTTGTTTCCTCAATTTGTTTCTTTGTTGAGGTGACCTATGATGTCGTTACAGCCCTCTCATTTTTTTTAAGTGGGAGAATTTGACAATTGGGTGGCCGCTAAACCTTTGTTTCCCCTTAATGGGACAAGGAGTTCCTTAAAAAAAGTTGATTTACACAAAATTTAAAAATCATATAACAAGTAATGTAAATTAGCTGTAATATGACATAACTGGAAAATGTTGTGCAAAAGTCAACACCCCCCTGTAAACCGATGAAATCACAGGTAATGTAATCAGATATACTGTATGAAATGTGTCATTGATAATGGATTATTTACAGGAATCCCCATAATATTAGGAAATGTCCTGAGGTAAAGGGCGTTCTCTTACCAATCACTCTACTGGAGGCATGGGATGATGTTTTAAATCTCACTAAAAAGAAGGCCAGTTTTCCATAGAAGAATTATGATGACAGGGGTCCTCCATTTTGGCCGTTTACCCCAGGCTAAAATTGCATTTTATGGGTTTTTCCAAACATCTGCAAAAGTTTGTTCCAATTTACCCCCTGCTGACTCCTGGGTACTTTTTCGATCCCCCATCAAGGGTTTACTAGTCCCAAAAAAGGTCAATGGGAAAAATTAAAGAGTTATTCCAATCTAAGAGAGTAACAATTGGTAGTTGTACTTACCTACAGGGGACATATATACCTATAGGGGCCTCTATATATCTACAGTGGGAGTTATATACCTACAGGGTGGATATAAACAGGGGCAATTTTACACAGGGCTCTTATCCCCAGGGGGCTATATATATTGTGACAGAGCGACCTTAGCCATTGGCATGTCTCTGCCACTAGGTGGCATACAGCAGAAGACCTGCAAGGTATGTGCCACCGAGGTGTCTGACCTCGGTGGGGTAAGTCTGCAGTTTTAGGTCAGTAACCTGGGTTTTGACACTTTTAGTGTCAGGCCCAATCTGAGATGGCTTTTTCCCCGAATGGCTTATAGGCTGGGTGGGAGGCCTTTCCCCAAATTCCCGGGAGGGTTTTCCAGGAGGCCTATAAAAGCCTGTTCCTTTAGGATACCAAGGGGGTGTGTGGTTTGCAGCCAGGAATTGGGAGCAACGGCAGAGTGAAAAAGGAAGGCCTGACCCCCAGGCTGGGGAAGCCTGAAAAAGCAGGGAATATAAAATTTTGGCTTGAAAAAAAAGTCTAAACCAGTAGGTAACTAGTAAAAGTGTGCGGCATGAGGGAAGACTGAACCAGTAGGTAACTGGTAATAGAGTGTATTTGTTGTGCTCCACGATAGGCCCAGACCATAGAGGGTTGAGTTAGCCTCCTAGCGGTGGAGGGTTTATCTTGGTTTTGGCTTTGTACACTGACCTGCTGTCATATGCTTGAAGAATAAAGCTGGCTGAAGTCAGTTCTGAAGGAAGCCTTGTTATCAGAGTGACATATTTGTGCCACATCAGTTTACCAAAAATTACAATCCCAGAGCTAAAATGACCCCATGAATTGTCCAAGATGGTGCTGGAAGGGAGAAGTCTCACTTTACTGGTGTAGTATAATTTTTGTACCGTTTAGCCATAAAAGAAAAAGGAATAGTGAAGAAATCAGGGGATATTTTTAAATCTGGTTATTTTTAGGTAGTTGATAAAGGCTAGCTCCCCCAGAATTGTTAACGAAATTGAAAATTACAGCTTTTTTCCAAAAAAAAGAACCCCCAAAGGGCCCCAAACTTAAAAAATTCAAACAAATTTAAGCCAGAGAAAAAAGGGCATTTCGGCCTCAAAGACTCAACTAATTAAAACTTGTGACGTCGGGGGGGCAGAATTTTTCGTTTTTCCTCTTTGCCACAATGTAAATTTGTGGCCATCCCAGAACACATAGTTTGTGTGGGCAGAATTTTAGCCCCCAATTTTTTAAAAATCCCAAAAATTTTTTTCATTTTAAATTCCCCCCCCCCCGCTTTTAAATGGTCCCCCAAAAAAAAACTTCGCCCAAAATAGAACATCTTAATTTTCCCGGAAAAAAAATTCCCTTTTTTAAAAATTTGGGGAGTTTTGCCTGGCTGAGCCGCCGCCCCCCACTGGCCTTTGGTCAATTCCCCCATGTGCCAAAATGAAGGGGTACTTTTATGACAAAGACCCTTTCCCTACAGCAGCGATCTGAGAGAAAAGCCCAAAGGAACCACCAAAAAATCAACCCGGACCCACGGCCTGGAAAATTTAATGCAGCACTGGTAAATACATTTACCGTTTTAGAAGCAAAGTAAAAATTTAGATTTGGGGGAAAAAAAAGAAAAAGGTCCATAACAAACCCGGGGAACAGAAGGCAACCTTCATGAAAAAAAAAAAAACAGGGACATAATAAAAAAAACCGCTGACAAAGGGGGGCAATAGTCTGGAACACCTTGACTATATCCAGGGAAACAAACAGGCAGTTTTTCCCAACCCCAGGGGCCCCTTAAATCCCCAAAATTGACAGTGATCCCACAGAGGACTTTATAAAAAAAGCTAAAGAATATGAAACAAGACTTTCCAATCAAAGGGCCCCGGGCAGGTTGGGGGGGTAAAATTCCCCGAGGAACCCAGGCCGGGGGCTTCTAAAAGCTCCCCAAGATCCACAAAGAAGGGAACCCTGGGAAAAGGGCCTTTTCATTTCTGGTTTTTGGGAATCTGACGAGAATTCCCCAAATTTGGGTGGAAAAACTCCCAAAACCCCGGGCAAGGGTACTAAGGGTTTCAAAACCCAAAACCCCCGGATCTTCTTTTAAAAAAAACTCCAAAGGGCCCCCGGTCCCCCTTCCTGAGGGCCCCCATTTTGGAACCATGGATTGAGAATCCCTTTTTAAAACAAACCTACCCCACAAGGAAAGGGTTCGCATGTCCGGGCGCACCCCCCCTGGAAAAACTAAAAAACCTCCCAACAAAACCAGTAAACCCCAGTTTTCCCCTACAGTTAAAACTTTTAGCCCCAACTTTTTTAAATTTGGAGGACCCAAATCTTTTTTCAGCAATTGGGGGGAAATTCAATGGGGGTCCAGATGTGCGCCCCCCCAGTATGCCAAACCCCCTTTATGGCTGAACTGGAAGGGCGTATCTAAACCCTGCAACCCAAACCCATGATGTATCCGTTACATCCCATGATATCAAATTTTCTTGGGAAAATGGCGGGGAGGGGCCCTAATTCAATTCCCTAAAGACTTCAATAACTTCCACCCCACCAACAAAATTAAACTTAAAAAATTCAGAGAGCAAAAAAAACCACTTTCTGGATTTCTACAATACACACAAAGAACCAAAACCCTTTACCCTCAGTAATCCAAAAAAACCCACAGGGCAGAACAACCTTTCCTCAGAAAAGACAGCTTTCCCCCCAAAACACAAAACAATCCATTATTTTACAGCCAAGGTATACGGTACAATCGTATTTGGTTTCCCACAAAACAGGGCCCGGACAAAACCCCCTCCTGGATCTGAGGAAAAAATTTCTCCCCAAATTGGGAAAAAGGCCAAAAGTGACGGACCCAAACAAAACAGCAAAGGGGGCCGAAAACCCCGAGACAGTCTACTTTTCATTTAAAAAAAGACCCAAAAAGGAAAACGAGTTGGCCCCATTTTTCACCAACAACCCACAGCCCGGAGATCCTACGAAAGATTGCCCAAGGAAAATTAAAAACCCGGCTCCCTAAAGGGGCAACAACTCAAAAACATATTCCCAGTCCCCATCTCTTTCCTTTCGGGAACCACCCCAAAACCCGCGGCGTATTATTTTTCCCGGAAACGCCCTGAAGCCCCAACTGAAAAAAGGCCAAATCACCAAATGCCTGCAGAACAGGTGGGGAAGACCTGCATCCCCAACCAAAACTGCTGAAAAGTTTTTCCTTTTCCCAAGTCCCAGCAGGGGGCACAAATTAGGGGGCCCTTTTTTTTTGCAGGTTTTGCAATGGGTTATCTGATAAGTGTGCGGGAAATTTTTTCCCCACCACAGGCCTTTAAGGGGGGGAAGGGAACCCGGGGGGAAAAACCCCAGCCCACGATGAACTCCCCACAGATTTTACATTAATAACAGCAGAAATGAAACTTTCCAGTGGCCCAAAACTTCTCCAAGATGGGCCTTTGGGATTGAAGATCTGAAGATTTTGGTTTTAATGGGCCCCTTTAAAAACCCAGAAGGGAAAAAAGGAAGGGGAATTTAAATTAATGCAAAAATTTTTTAGACTCCCCAAAATTGGGCCCAAATAATTTATGCCAGCTTTTTGTCAAAAATATGGGGGAAAATGTGAAAAGGCCCCCAAAAAAATTTTTCCTTGATGGGTAAGAGGAAAAAACGAAGAAAAATTAATAAACCCCCCCTTTTCCCCCTTTACAAGTTTCCAGATAGTTTTTATGTTTGCAAAGCTGTTAAAAAATTTCTCTTTCTTTTTTTGAATTTTTTTATTTTTAAAATTCTAGGGCCCCTTTGAAGGTCCATGTCCCTTTTTTGTATTTAAAAAATCCCCGTGAAATTTTTAATTTTTGTATAACAATGATGAAAAAAAGGGGGGTAGTTCTCTCGAAAGCTCACCATCAAAAATACTTTAGTTAAACCTGAAAAAGGTATCGCCCCCGATTTCTTCACTGTTCTAATATTTTAATGGGGCTTTCATGCCTTAAAAGGGGGTAATGACCTTACCCCGTTTTGCCCTTTTGCGCAAGGGCCTCTTTCCCCAAAGGGCCCGCGCTTTTTGGCCCCTTGTGGCCCCCGGGGGAAACCCTTTGGTTGGGCGCATGGAGCTTGGGCCCCTAGAAAAGGGATAGTGCCCCCGAGAGCCCCGGTTGGGGGGGGAAGCCCGGATTGTCGGTCCCGCAGAAATTTGGTTGCTGAACCCCTTTTACCTACATGGGGTTTAAAGTTTCCAAACCTTTTAAAGGGGGCCTTCCCGGAACAACTGCAGATAGGGGGGGTTTGGGTTTTTCCCAACCCTTCCAGGTCTTCTGGGTTTCCAGCCCAGGGGATTGGGTGCATTGGAGCCTGGAAAAAAGCGTTTTGGGGGCCCGTTTTAAAAGAGAAACCTTTTTTCCCTGTTGCCCCTTTTATACGTCTTACGAAAAAGGGGCGATCCCCAGAAAAAATAACCCCCGGGGCGGTTTAAAACGCCCAAGCCGGGGTGCTTTAAAATTTTGGTTTAGGATGCCGTGGGCCCAAAAGGCACAATTGGGAAATTTCCCCAGTGTTTTGGGACAAGTTTGCCTTAAGGAGGTACCCAATGCAAAAATTTGTTTTGCAGCCGATTTTTAAAGGGCCGGAAGGCCCTTTAAAGTGAACATTTCTGCTAAAGGGGGGGAAAACACCCCCCCCAAAAGGGGGGGTTTTGGGGTGAAGACTTTCTGCTGGGCCCGAAAAATTTTTTTTTTTTTTTTCCATGGGGGAAACCCCTTGCCCAGCTTTAGGCCCGTCTTGAAGGGTTGAGGAAACTGACTGCCAAACCCTGGGAAAAAGGGGAATGAGAAACCCAAACAAATTTTAAAGGGAGAAACCCGAGGGGGTTAAAAAACCAAACAGAAACCCCAAATTTCCCCAGTCTGAGAAAGGTTGGGGCTCACCACAATACAAGCAGTCCCTTTCAGGCTGGGGTTTCAGAAACAAAACAGGGAAAAAAAAAATGCCAAGCGTAACCCGCATGGGGTGGGTGAGGGGTTTTTACAGACGGGCATGGGGCCCGAGGGGGAAAGCCCCTGGCGAGGAGGGCCGGGATCGTCTGTCCAAAAATGGGGCCCCCAATTTAGGGGAGATGGAGTTGCGAAGGGGCCTGCGTGCTCCCGTTGCTAGGGGCCCCAAACCCTTGGGTCACAAGAACCCCCCTTTTTCCCCCCCGTCCAGCAGAGGGGGCCCCTGTTGTAGATGCCCCAGAGTGGAGGGTTGGGGGTCCGGACGCCCTTCAGGAAAGGGGGCCAGGGGTCCCCAGGGGCAAACCTTGGAGCTCCAGGTGGATGCAGCCCCACCCTAGGTGAAATGGACAGCAGCAGGAGCAAACCAGACTGGAAACCCCGGAACAACCCAAAACTGGGTAAGACTGCTTGGTTATGGGCTATGGGGACTGAAAAACACATGCAGGATATATGTGAGGACTTGTTGGGCTTGGCAGAGGCGCAAAATGTGTGACAAGCCAGAAGAGTCCTTTAGAGCAGTGGGGCTTGCGAGTCTGTTGGACTTGGTTTCCCTTACATTCAATTTGGGGTTATTTACCCAAAGCTACAAAAAGTGTTAAATATATGTGTAAATCATAGCTATTTTTAAAACAGGCTGGCAAGGGGGTTTTTAGCTGTAGCCCCAATTTTAAAACCCCCGTTTTCTTCGGCCCCCGTTTTTTGAAAAAAAGCGCTAGAGGGTGCCCGTAAACAGAGAGCAGCTCAGGTCTTTCCCCTGGAGGTCCAAAGGCCCGGGAGGGCTATGTGGGGAGTTGGGTGCAGAAGGGAGGGGAAATTTGCTTCTTTCAAAAAATACCTGTCACAGCTAGGAGCAGATTAGCTCAAATTTTGTTCCCCAAAAGGGGCTGGTTTTAGTAATGGAGTATAGAGGGGAAAGAGTTTTTTTTGTGGTGGGGTGGGCCCTCTGCAGAAATGTTCTACCAAACAGTTTCCGGTGGCTTTTCCCGTGGTTTTCCCATAGCAACGAGGGTTTCCCCCTGCCCTCCCCCCGCAGGAAAAGCTTTGAGAATGAGTGCCCGGCTTGTGTGTAAAGTTTTTTAGGTCCCGTCCGTAAAAAGGGGTTTTTCCCATGACCCCCGCGCCCCTGTTTGTTTAAAAGGGGGGTAAGTGAAGGGTTTCAAAGGGGGCCCCCCTGTGGTTATGTTATGGTTAAAAGCACTGGGGTTTTTTGCAAGGGGCGGGTGTTGGGGGTTTTAATAGCAAAAAAAACCTTTTAGGGGGGGTGCTTTTAAAAAAAAGTTCCCCCCTGGAGCTGAATTGGGGGTTGCCAGGGGGAATCCCGGTGGTTTGCTGTTGGGGGAAAAAAGGGGATGGAGTTGCATGGGTGAACCGGCCGGTTTTGTTGCCTGGGGAAGGGGGAAGGGGAAAACCCCGGATATGAGGAGGGTTTTGGAAATTTTGAAAAGTGTGGTTATTGACCCTGAGGGACAAACCCCTCTGTGAAGAGTTCAATTTCACTGTGGGAATGGACACAGAAAAGTTCGTGTTTTGGTGAAAGGTGATGCTGTTATGCAGATGGGAATAATGAAAATATTGCCGGGGCGATTTTGGGTTGGTCCGAAGGGTATTCCGAATGGGCTTTGTGGGGGGAAACCCAGATTGTGCCCCACAGGGAATGAAGAGAAAGTCGCGGGGCCCGTAGTGCCACTGAGTTCATGGCCCCCAAGGGGGGTTTTTCCCCAGTGCTTTTAGCAGGGTCCCAAAGACTACAGTGCTGTAGGAATGGAAAATGGAGCCCCCCTATACCCAGGGAGGGGGATGTGGCCAAGCGCGGAGTGGGGGGCAGGCCCGGGGGTTTAAAAAACCCCAGAGGGAAGGAAATCCCTTTGTAATGAAGCGAGGTAAACGCAAAAGGGAAATTCCCCATTTGCAGGGTTTTACATTTCCTGAGATAAGAGCAGGTATACTGGAGTTCTCCCTTTGGGGATCATAAAGGGGGTGTGGAGGAAGTTCTGCATATGTTCTTGCATTGTCTGAACACGTTTAGGGGGAGGCGTTCTTCCGCCCCGTCTGGGGGGGGGAAAAACCGCCATAAGTCAGAAGGGTTTGGGGTGTTCCCGAACAGGTTTGCTGTATACTCGCTGTAAAGGAAAGTTTAAAATTTTGGAGATGGTGAACACTGCTCCTAGGTGTGTTTTTAAAGGCGATACCCGGGAATAAGAAGTGGTAGACATGTACAGGGGCTGGGTGTGGACTCTGCGGGTTGGGGGGAATTTATAAACCTATGCAGGATGGTCCTGACAGGCGCTAAGAGTTCTCCCCCGGGACAGCTAGCAGCCAAGAGGCAGAGCTTAGAAGGGTATGAGGACCGATGACTTGTTTTTAAGGGAGGTTGTCGTCTCATCATGAACCTGAGACAAAAACGTAGCGTTTTGGCCAGGGGCGCCCCACGAGGGGCCCTTTTGTATAGCGAACTTGTCCGGTGTGTTGCTCATGTAAAAAGAAAGTAGATCAAAAGGGCTATTCGTCCTTTGGGGGAAACAAATTATCTTAAAAATAACAAAAAGGGCACCCAGAAAACCAACAAACTTGCTTCTTATGAAAGTGCTTTTGATTTTATTCACAAAATGGTGGTTTTTTTATACCCTTTTTCAAATGAGTAATAAAAAGGCATCACATGTAGTGGGTGTGAGGGTTATTGGCACGTCCCAGGGCCGGACTGGGGGAAAAAAAACGCCCCCGGCACTAAGCCCCCAGAGCCCCCAACAAAAATCCCTTTAAAAAAAAGTCCTTGTTCTCGCCCTCGCCCCTTCTAAAA
>JAODAL010038220.1:0-39468 GCA_025379985.1 Phyllomedusa bahiana
CTATCATATTAGCTTAGGAATGGCCAAAATTAGCAAGACCACCATAGCATTATAGACCTTATAATTTATTCAACCCCTGAAAACTCTTCCTGTCTGATGGACCAACAAACTCCAAATGGGTAAGGGGCCTTAAAAACGAATCTGTCAGGTGGTTTATGCTGCCCATCTGAGCAGGTTGATGGGGAGAGATTTGGGTTTCAGTGATAAAGGTTTTAAGATTTTGAGCAGGACAATCCCAAAGAGAAAAATAAAAGTCTTGCTTACCCCCCCACAAAACAATTATTGCAGTTTGCTTAAACACAAAATGATTACAAGGAAAACTGTCAGTCCCATATTTGGGGGGGTATGATTTGAACAGTCGAACCAAATTTGGCGCGAAAAGCGCCGGTGCAACATTTTTTAATGCGCTAAAGATTGGAGGAGTCGCACCCCAATGTAAGGTGGTGTGAGCCAGACTTGTGGGATTTCTACACTGCCCTGTTTTTTGACCTGCGAAGAAAAAACCAGGGTAAAAGGGGGTGCCGAGCCAGTTTTGGTATTGCTTTCCCTGCCCTGTATTTTTACCTGCGAAGAAGCCAGACCGGGAAAGGGGGTGCCTAACCCGACTTGTGGTATTGGCCACACTGCCCCGTTTTTTTTTATTTATGAGAAGAAAGCCCAAAAGGGTAAAGGTGGTCTGAGCCAGACTTGTGGGATTGGCTCTACATTTCCCTGAGTTTTCCTGCAAGAAAGGACCAGGGGAAAGGTGGTGCCCCACCCGACTTGGGTATTCCCCCTACAAGGGCTTGCGATGTAAAAGGGTTGTGACCAAATTGGTGGCTCAAAGGGGAAATGGAGCAGCCAAATTTTTTTACCAAAAGGGTAATTTTAAAGGTTTGTTCCCGAGAAGAAAAAGGGGGGAAATTGGGGGAAATTTTAGCTTACACTGCCCCTTTTTTATGACCTGCCCGAAGAACAGACCAGGGTTTTAAGGTGGTGCCCGAGCCGACTTGTGGGGATTGGTTTTTAAACTCCCCTTATGGGATGACCTGCGGGGAACAGCCAGACCAGGGTAAAAAGGGGGGCCTGACCAGCTTGTGGTATTTGGCTTACACTGCCCGTATGTATGACCTGCGAAGAACAGCCCGGGAAAGGGGGTGCCTGAGCCAGACTTGTGGTATTGGGCCCTTACCCGCCCTTATGTATGACCCGCAGAAGAAACCAGACCGGGAAGGTGGTGCCCGAGCCGTTTTTGGGTTTTGGTTTTAACTTCCCTGTATGTATGACCCGCAGAAGAAAGCCAGGGGAAAAAGGGGGTGCCCGAGCCGATTGTGGGTTGGTCTACACTGCCCTGTTTTTTGGTCAAAAAAAAACCGGGGGGGGACCAGTGGAGGCAAAAGCCCAAAAGACCCAAAAAAGGGGTAAAAGGGGGTGCCCTGAGCCCGACTTGTGGGGATTGGCTTAACTGCCTGTATGTAGACCCGCAGAAGAACGCCAGACCAGGGTAAAGGGGTGCCCGAGCCAGACTTGTGGTTTGGTCTCACTGCCCTTATGTTGCTGCAGAAAACAGCCAGCCCGGGAAAGGTGGTCCTGAGCAGAATTGTGGTTTTTGTGTTTTCCTAAAAACCCAACTTTTCCGCCCATTGTTGGGATGGACCTGCATGAATGAAAACAAACCCGGGTAAAGTGGGGGCCGAGCCAACTTTTGGTTTGGTCTACATGCCCTGTATGTTTAGGACCCCGCAGAAAAACAGCCAGACCAGGGTAAAGGTGGTTGAGCCAGACTTGTGGTATTTGGTTTACACTGCCCTGTATGATGACCTGCGGAAAAAAAATAAATTTCCCCAGACGGTTTTTAAAGGGTTTTTTGGGTTGACCCGAGGAAAAAACCCTTGGGGGTGTTTGGTTTCCTACACTGCCCCGTTTGTATGACCTGCAAAGAAAAGCCGACCGGGAAAGGTGGTCTGAGCCCGATTTTGGGTATTGGCCTTTTCACTGCCCTGTATGTAGCCTGCGAAGAACCCAGACCAGGGTAAAGGTGGTGCCTTTACCCCACTTGTGGTATTTGCTTCACTGCCCCGATGTATGACCTGCAGAAGAACAGCCCGGGGGGAAAAGGTGGTGCCTGAGCCGACTTGTGGTTTTTTTCTCTACACTGCCCTGTATGTTATGACCGCAGAAAAAAAGACCAGGGTAAAGGTGGTGCCTGAGCCAGACTTGGTATTTGGTCTTACATGCCTGTATTAAAGACCTGCAGAAGAACAGACCAGGGGAAAAATGTGCCTGAGCCAGACTTGTGGTTTGGCTCTCACTGCCCTGTATGATGACTGAGAAGAAAGCCCCAGGGTAAAGGTGGTGCCTGAGCCGACTTGTGGTATTGGTCTACACTGCCCTGTATGTATGACCTGCAGAAGAAAAAGACCAGGGTAAAGGTGGTGCCTGAGCCGACTTGTGGTTTGGCCCACCTGCCCTGTTGTATACCCGCGAAGAAACCCGCCAGGGTAAAGGTGGTCTGAGAAGAATTTTGGTATTTGGTTCACTGCCCGTAAAATTTGACCTGCGAAGAAACAGACCCCGGGTAAAGGGGGGTGCCTGGCCCGATTGTGGTTTTGGCTTAACTGTCCTGTATGTTGACCTGCAGAAGAAAAACCAGGGTAAGGTGGTGCCTGGCCGATTGTGGTATTTGGCTTTTACACTGCCCTGTATGTATTGGACTGCAGAAAAACAGCCAGACGGGGGAAAAGGGGTGCCTGGCCAGACTTGTGGTTTTGGTTTTTCACCCCCTGTAGTATGACCTGCGAAGAACAACCAGGGTAAAGGTGGTGCCTGAGCCAGACTTTTTTGGTATTTGGTTCTACACTTCCTGATGTATGACCCGCAGAAGAAAAAACCAGGAAAGGGGGTGCTGAGCCAGATTGTGGATTGGGGTTACACGCCGTATGTATGACCTGCAGAAGAACAGCCAACCAAAGGTAAAGGGGGTGCCCGAGCCGACTTGTGGTTTGGCTCTACACCCCTGTATGTATCCCGCAGGAAACCCGACCAGGGTAAAAGGGGTGCCTGACAGCTTTTGGATTGGGGTCTACATTTCCCTTTTATGACCTGCAGAGGAACAGCCAGACCAGGGAAAGGTGGTGCGAGCCAGGGCTTGTGGGGTTGCCCCAAAAGCCCCTTTATCGGCCGGGGAAAGGGGGTGCCCGGCCCAAAAAAGGGGGAAAACAGCCCTTTTTCCAAAAACAAAAGGGTAAAGGGGGCTGAGCCAGAAATTGTTTTGGTTAATTTGGACCCCAAAAAAAGCCCCCCGGTATTTTAAAAGGGTTTTCCATGCCCGAAAAAAAAAAAAACAACCAGGGGAAAGGTGGTGCCCCGGCCAGACTTGTGGATTGGGGCCACATGCCCTGTATGTATGACCTGAGAGAACAGCCAGACCCGGGGGAAGGTGGGCCTGAGCCGACTTGTGGTATTGGGGTCCACCTGCCCTGTATTATGACCTGCAGAAGAAAAAAGACCAGGGTAAAGGGGGTGCCGGCCCGACTTGTGGTATTGGCTCACCCCAAAGAAATTTTCCCGGGGGTTGGTCCTGACCGATTTGGGAAGGACACGCCCAGGACCTTTTGGGGGGGAAAGGTGTGCCGGGCCAGCTTTTGGTATGGCCTTACAATGCTTGTATTTTGACCTGCGAGAAAAGCCGACCAGGGTAAAGGTGGGCCTGGGGCCCGACTTTGGGATTGGGTCCAAAATGCCCCGTATTTATGATGCAGAAGAAAGACCAGGGTAAAGGGGGTTGCCCTTTGGGGGCCAACCCCCCTAGTATTGGGGGCCCCCATAAACCCGCCCGTGAAAGTTTTTATGACCCGCGAAGAAAAGCAGCCAGGGTAAAGGTGGTGCCTGAGCCGGCTTGTGGTTTTGCTTACACGCCCTGTTTTTTGACCCCAGAAAAAAAAAAACCGGGGAATTGGGTAAATTTTGGTTTTGGTTTCCCCCCCTGAAGCCCGGAAAAGGGGTAAAATTTGGGGCCCCATACTTTTTATTGGTTAAGTTTGATACTGCGAAGAACAGAAAAGGTAAAGGTGGTGCCTGAGCCCGTCTGGGTATTGACTCTCCGCTCCGTAGTATGCCCGCAGAAGAACAGCCAGACCAGGTAAGGGGGTGCCGAGCCAGACTTTTGGGGGATTGGCTACACTGGGCCCCTTTTTTGTATTACCTGCAGAAGAAACAGACCCGGGTAAAAGGGGGCCCGAGCCCCCGCTTGGGTATTGGGTTTACCTGCCCTGTATGTATGACCCGCGGGGAAAGCCCGGGAAAGGTGGTGCCTGGCCAACTTGTGGGATTTTCTCTCACTGCCCTGTATGTATGACTGCGAAGAAAACAGACCGGGGAAAAGGGGTGCCTGAGCCGACTTTTTGGGATTGGCTCTACACTGCCCCTGTATGTATGACCTGCGAAGAACAGACCAGGTAAAGGTGGTGCCCTGAGCGACTTGTGGTATTGGCTCTACACTGCCCTGATGTATTTACCCCAGAAGAAAGAAAACCAGGGGTAAAGGTGGTGCCTGAGCCGATTTTTGGTATTGGCCACACTGCCCTGTAGTATGACCTGAGAAGAAAAAGAAGGGTAAAGGTGGTGCCTTTGGGCCCGACTTGTGGTATTGGCTCTCACTGCCCCGTTGTTTCCCGCAGAAAAACAGACCAGGGTAAAGGGGGTGCCTGAGCCAGCTTGTGGGATTTTGGGTCACACGCCCTTATGTATGACCTGCAGAAAAACAGCAGACCCGGGAAAGGTGGTGCCTGAGCCGACTTTGGGATTGGCTTACACGCCCCGTATGTATGACCTGAGAAAAACAGCCAGACGGGTTTAAAGGTGGTGCCTGAGCCCGACTTGTGGTATTTGGGTTCACCCCTGTATGTATACCGCAGGGGGAAAACCGACCGGGAAAAAGGTGGTGCCGAGCCAGCTTGTGGTATTGGTACATGCCCCCTTTTTGGGGTTTTACCCGCAAAGAACAGCCAACCAGGTAAAGGGGGCCTGAGCCGAATTTGGATTTTGGGTTACATCCCTTAGTTTGACCTGCGGGAACGCCCGGGACCGGGTAAAGGTGGGGCCTGGCCAGACTTGTGGTATTGGCTCTACCCCCCCTGTTGAGACCTCAGAAAACACTTAAACATTCGGTTTGTCCTAAAAGTGATTTAGATCTGGCCTCTATGCGCCAACATACATGTCGCCCTACGTGTTCAATTTCCCCCATTCCCCGGGGGTATGAAGTAACACTTTTTCCACTGAAAAAATGGGGTTTTTCACTTATCCATGCAATGCCAAGCCTCCCGTCGATTTCTTTTGTCACCTTTTCCTTTTGGTGATTTGAGGACCCCCATTATTAACCCATTGTTTTTCCCATTTGGGGGGGGGGGGGGGGCCCCCTACCTTTTCCCCTCGCAGTGTTTTTCCTTGCTCTTTTCTTGGATAAAGGAAACGATAAGCGCTGAGGAGGAGAATTTCCGCCTCATCCCCAGATGCAGTTTGGTTGTCCCAAAAACACAGAAACAAAACCCTACCAAAAGCTCAAAAGGCGGGCTGAAATGAACCCCTAAAAAGGCAACACTGGCCCCTATCTTACTTGGGTAAAATAAACATTTTCAGCTGATTCCGGACAGTGCTCACTACCCACTAGGGGAACATTAATAAAAAAACTGCACATTAAATTCATTTCCTGTAGCAAAAAAGTACAGTAAAACATGGGGGGATTGCACAAATGCAAAAATACCGATTAAGACAACCCCACACACCTTTCCCTTATGGGGGGGGGGTTGCTGGTTTTTAAGTGCATATAGATAAGGTGATACAAAGGGTGCCCGTAATCAGATAGTGTATGCACCTTTGGCTTACCCCTATTACCCACTTATTCGAAGTTTGGGGCCTCCCCACGGGGGGGCGTTGGGCACCCGCTCTCATCAGCCCCCAGTTTATTCCAATCAATAATATAAAGAACAACACTGAGCTACGCGCACAAATAATATTCATGAGCATAAAGTGGAAAATCGCTCAATATCCCGCAGTCACGTAAATCGCCGCACTTCCCCCCTCCCCCCGCCGCCGCCATGGGGGGAACGATGTCAAACAGGACATAGAGGGACACATTATTGCGCTGCACGCCGCAGGCAGGATGATCTAACATGATGAAAATACAAGAAAATCACAGTACAGACAAGAGCCTCAGGTGTCCTGCTGCAGGAAACTCCGCCATATTGTCAGTCACATGCAGCAGAGCTGGATCTGTCTCCGGAAAAGATGGGTGACGCCCAATATGTCCACTTACAGGGAACACCACTCAGCTTTCCCAGACCCTGAATGGCTTCATGATGTATTGTCACTTCCCTCACTCCAAGAATCCATGTGGATTTACATGGGACTGTAGATAAATCTAATATGCTAGGAAGAGGTGGATTTGCATGGGACTGTAGATAAATCTAATATGCTAATAAAATGTGTATTTCCACGGGACTGAAGATAAATCTGTTTTTCTATGAAGATGTGGATTTGCATGGGACTGTAGATAAATCTATTAAACTATGAAGATGTGGATTTGCATGGGACTGTAGATAAATCTATTAAACTATGAAGATGTGGATTTGCATGGGACTGAAGATAAATCTATGCTAAAGATTTTGGATATGCAAGGGCCGGTAATAAACTAAATTTGCAATGAAAGATATGTGGATTTGCATGGGACTGTAGATAAATCTAATTTGCTATGAAGATGTGGATTTGCATGGGACTGAAGATGAATCTATTTTTCTATGAAGATGTGGATTTGCATGGGACTGTACATAAATCTAGTATGCTAGGAAGAGGTGGATTTGCATGGGACTGTAGATAAATCTAATTTGCTATGAAGATGTGGATTTGCATGGGACTGTAGATAAATCGAATACGCTAGGAAGATGTGGATTTGCATGGGACTGTAGATAAATCTAACATGCTAGGAAGATGTGGATTTGCATGGGACTGTAGATAAATCTATTACGCTAGGAAGAGGTGGATTTGCATGGGACTGTAGATAAATCTAATATGCTAGGGAGATGGGGATTTGCATTAGAGTGCAAATTAATCTACTAAGTTATTAAGCTTCATTAGCAAAACAGCTGCAAAGGAGGAAACGATAAACTCAGCTCTGCTACATCGATTTATTTAAAGGGGAACCCCCTGTTTGCTGGGTTATTCCCTTCTCCTAAACTGTTTCTTACTAGAGGGTCACTAACTTTAGTTAATGTGGAGGAAATCATGGCCCCATGTGCTCAGCGACTTCTACCTGTGAACAAGCAGAGCTGCAGTGTAAAGCAGGGACATCAGCCGGTGGATTTCACAGCTGCAGAGACCTCAATAGACATCGCAGCTATAGGAGCAATAATTCAGTGTAAACCATGGGACAGAACAGCCTGAGCTTGTGCACTACAATAGACAATGTAGCTGAGCTAAATGTGTATTCTAATAAAGCAAACTATAGGAGAAGAGGCCCCTGCTCAGTATAGGCAGGCATCAGTGTGATATTGGTGGGGTGTTGGGGGGTAATTTTCAAATTATGCCTCTGCTGGACTAAACACGACATTTTCCACAATGCATTGCGGCAGAGCGGGCTGTATAAAAACACTTGCACAGGGGTGGGGGAAGGGTTTGAAAAAATAAAGATAAGACTAAGAGAATTTTGAATGCAGCTTTGGATGTGACTAGAGTAAAATCCATGATGTAGCTGTAGGCATGGAAAGTGGGTAGAGATTTTTGCCAAAAGGCTTCAAGTTATACCTGGACCTAATCATCTACCTCCAATCCTGGACCATGTGGCGGGTCTGGTGCTGCAGCTTGTGATAGACAAGACAGGAATGGACTTATTTTTTTCTCAACTCTATAATCTATAATATTTTATAGATGGTTTTGATAATAATAATAATCATATTCAAATAAAATTATAAATAATAATAATAATAATAATAATATAACAATAATAATTTTAAAAATATAATATAATAAAAATAATCAAATAATAGTAACAATAATAATAATGTACTAAAAATATAATATAATAATAAGTAATCAAATAAAATTATAATCAAATATATTAATAATAATAATATAAAAAATAATAAAAAATAAAAAAATTAATCCCCAACTATAATACAATCAAAATAAAAATAATAATTATTATTATTATAATTAAATTATTGAATTTTATTTTATTGATTATTTTTTTATTACTAATTATTAATTATAATAATGTAAAAGTACAATATAAAGAATAAAAATAAAAATAATAATTACTAAAAGTAAAATAAATAATAATAATCAAATAAAATAGAGAATCAAATATATTAATAATAACAATAACAACAAAAATAATAATCTAAAAAAAATATAATATAATAAAAATAAAACTAATATTAAAAAAGCATAATAAATAATATAATAATAATAGTGGTTAGAGTGATTACGTTGGCTATCGACATCGGCGACTAGTCGATAGTCGGCCACCATCGAAAAGGTATTTCGATAATGAGCAGTCGATTAAGACGATAGACCATTAAAGTCTATATGAGATCAACCAACACATTCATTCTTAGGCTATGTTCACACGTGTATTGCAGTGCGTAATAACGTCCCCAATTACGCCTGTGGACGGGGCGGGGCAGGAGCGGGGAGTGATGCGGGGGCCGGACATCGCCGGCCCCATAGACAATCACTGCTAAGCGGCGTCGTATACGTCCGCTAGAAAGTGACATGACAATTATCTCCCCCCCGGCGCATCGCGGCGGGTAGAGAGACTTAATCCATATTCTCTATGAATAAACTGTGGAATTACCTGTAAATGAATGGACCATTCTCGGCCCGTAAGTGCGCACTCGGCGCGTAATTACGGACCGAAATACGGCCCATTTTAAGCCGTGTGAACATAGCCTTACACCCAAACAGGGCTGGAGAAGCTGGAATTAACATCCACAACAGTCAAATGGATACGTGCTACATCTTAGGCAACACACTTAGGTTATAAAAGCCACAGAAAAAAAATCACAGACCATTCACTATCCCTGTCTTGTACCACAGCATGAGCCTTTCAAACCTGCATGACCACAAATTAAAAGTGCCAGAAGGCAAATGAATTGAACCATCATTTTACTTGATACATGAACATTGATTATCTGTCCTTGAACGCATCATGAGCCCCAGAACCTGCATGAACCCCCACAATTAAAAAGTGCCGGAAAAAGAGTCTTTCAACCACCAATTTAGGAATTCACTGGACATTGACTATATCTGTCCCTGGACCGCATTATGACCATTTAAACCTTCTGACCCCCAGATTAAAAAGTGCCGGGAAAGGGATCTGTTATGTCGTAACTGTTATTTTTGGTATAAATAAACGTATTTTTTGCACCTATCAATTCACCTGTGGTGTAATAATAGAATTGCTGTTTTTAAGATTTACGCGGATGCTGCGTCAGATGAAGAGTGCTGGGTGCACAAAAGTCAAAAAACACGTGACTGAGAGGTTTTCGAATGATACACGGTATTTTTTGGCACCAACCAACCATGTGCTGACTACAAGAATGGCTGGATTGAAATTTAACTGCAAAGGATGGATAAATCAACATTCCACAGGTGAATTGGTAAAATTGCAAATGAAACACCTATCGAAATGTTATACTGATAATAAACTTGGATATTTCACTAACAAAGAGACCTGCAGATTTTTTTTTTTTATTACTAGAAATGATGTGTAACCTAATATAAGTTTCAGTTCTGCCAATATCAGGAATAATTCAATATCAAACTGTTAATAATAAAGCTTATTGCATTGCAAAGATCTACACAAAGTCTTGGGTGAACTATAACATTATTCGTTTATAGAGCTGTCTTTTTCGACCCCACCCCTACCCGCCTGCGCCCCCCCCCCCCCGCCCCCCCCCGAGACTTTACAGTGGTAGATTCTGCCTTTAAAATACTCTAGCTAACTACATAAAATCGTATCCAATCTCTAATCTAACTAAATTGTAAGGATCACGTCTAATAGTAAGAGTTTCTCTGTCAGAAATAACTAATTATCGACTGACTGTTTGGCCACAGGCAGAGCGCATAGGTCCCTATCCCTATAGACGCTGAGAGACACTGAGGCTGAAACAGGAAACGCTGTTTCTATGCTAAAACAAGGATCATGTGATTTTTCAGCAATCCTCAACCATACACATCCCAGTCCATGACGTCGCACACACAATTCACCCTCTCTAATTCTGTAATCTGATTTGCTGGCCGGCCAAAATAACAGAAGCGCCGAAAAAGGCGCGATCTAATAGATGAATGCTCAGATTTTAACCTTAATTATCGCATGACCTGGAAATTCGATCACCATAAAAAACTTTGCCGATTTCAACTTTGTCGATAAAAATCGCTCAACACTAAATAATAATGATAATCATTATTAAATTCTTTGATTTATTTTAGCTGATTATTTTATTACTAGTAAATAATAACAATAATAATAATATAATAAAATCTAATATTAAAAACAATCAAATAAAATAAAATAATAATTATTAGTATATTTTTTGATGATTATTATTATTATCATTATCATTATTATTGTTATTAATATATTTGATTATAATTTTATTTTTATTACTTATTATATTATATTTTATTAAATTATTATTATTATTTCTACACCTTAAATGCATTTTTTCCAACCCCTGATCATCCCCCTTCCCCAATCCTGTAAATTACAGATAAATGTTTCGACACAATGATTAGAACGGACATCTTATCTCAGTGGATTTTTTTTTTTTGTATTTAAAATTCAGGCTAATGGTGAAATTAATTGTCTAATTAGAGGCGAGCTCCACTATGTCAGTGCGGAGAGGAGCGCATGTTGGTTCAGCTTTGGACAGAGTGATGTGTTTTTCCACGTACGACGCCTGGTCTGAGAAAAAAGACAGCAGGACCTGCAGAGGATTATCCGGGCCTTTACAATCTCATCATGTGTCCCAGAAATCACTTTATATCTTATAATAGTGTTATATCAACAAGAAATTGCGCTAACCAGTTTAACTTGCAATACCTTGTCTGACCACACGGTGTGCTGTTTAGCTCTATGAAGTTTAACCAGTTCCTGACAGGGCACATTTTCCTTTCCCCAGCACACACAGCTATGACGCTTTTGTCTGACTCTGTTATGCTACTAATTTTTTCACTTTTGTTTCCTGTGATACGGATGGATTTATTTTAAAATATTTTTTACATTATAGATTTTTTTAATAAGAGGGAAAATGGTAAAAATTAAAAAGTCTGTTTTTCACAATTTCTTATCTATTTTTTTTCCACTGCAAGAACAGCGCTAAAATAAGTTTTGTAGTTGTGTCACTTTTGCATCACGGATGCTTATACGTATGTTTTTTGTTCCTCGGGGGCGAGGCTAAAAGTTGCCTCTCCGGGTTCTTCCCTTTTTAATATTATTTTATTTTTTTTGTGTGTGCTTTTTATGATTTTATTTTACATTTTGTTCCCCACATACCGTCAGAAAAAGATCTTAGGCCGGTCATTTTTACAAAACTTTCTAATTTTGCCGATTTCCCCTATAGCTGATATATTAGCCCCAGTTAAAGGGGAAATACAGCCCCCAGCACAGACTGCAGAGCTGACGTAATCTAACCCTTGGGGATCACATGACAACCGGGGGCAGGAAGCTTCTTTTCTATTATACAGCGCTTATTAAATGATTTAGAAGACGGTAACAATCTGGCCCTGTCTTCTCAGTGTAGAGCCCGGCTGCTGCTGACAGCCAGCTCTCCGCTCCTGCAGCTGCATAATCAGCTACACCGCCTGGACATGTATAGTCAATGGGCGGTCATCATCTAGTTAATACTGCAGCACCTGGTGGTAGAAGTATTTGCTGAAGTAATTTACAGCTTTTGTCCCCTAAGTACACATCCACCTTTATGGTGTTCCCAGGCAGTTTGGGGTATTCCCTGTTGGTCCAGGGGTATTTACAGATAACCTAGAAGTGTTCCCTATTGCTTTGGGGGCATTGCCTGGTGGTCTATGGGTGTTTCCCGCAGTCAAGGGACATTTCCAGGCAGCCTAGGGATATTCCCAGGTGGTCTGGAGGTGTTTCTGGGTGGTCTAGGGATATTCCATGTCGGTCCAGGGGTATTCCCAGATGGTCTAGAAGTGTTACCTGTTGGTCCAGGGGTGTATCCAAGCAGTCAAGAGGGAATTCCCAAGTAGTCTGGATGTGTTTCTTTGTGGTCTAGAAGTGTTCCTTTTCTGTCTGGGGGTATTACCACATGGTCTAGAAGTGTTACCTGTTGGTTCAGGAGCATTCCCTGCTGGTCTAGGGGATGTTCCCAAGCGGTCAGATGACATTCCTAGGTGGTCTAGGGGTGTTCCCAAGCAGTCCAGGGGTATTCCCAGATGGTCTAGGGGTGTTTTCATACGGTTTAGGGCAGGGGTGTCAAACTGCGGCCCTCCAGCTGTTGGGAAACTACAACTCCCATCATGCCCACTGTTATAGATTATATAAATGCATCATGGGAGTTGTAGTTTCCCAACAGCTGGAGGGCCGCAGTTTGACACGTGTGGTCTAGGAGTGTTCCCTGTTGATTCGGAGGCATCCCCTGGTGGTATAGGGCTGTTCCCAAGCACTCCAGGGCTATTCCCAGGTTGTCTGGGGTGTTCCCATACGGTGTAGGGGTATTCCATATCAGTCCTGGGGTATTCCCAGGTGGTCTAGGAGTGTTCCCTGCAAATTCGGAGGCATCCCCTGGTGGTCTAGGGGTTTTTCCCAACTAGCCCGGAGGCATTCCAGGTGGTCCAGCGATGTCCTGGGTAGTTGTGTCCCCCACCTCCTACCGATTTGTGCAGGTTGGCTATAGACCATCTGATTAACAGATCTATCCAGGGCAGGGCTCCTCACTTTTTGCTATCTGTGTGTTTTTGTAAGGATGGTCGCTCACATCATGAATAAATTACACCTTCATTTATAGATACAGGAGAATGTACATAAATTCTGTCCTAGTTCAAGTCATTTTTGGGGCGCCCTCTTTCTCCTTGCATCTATTGCATCGCAGCTGCCCCTCCATTGTTATTGCTTATGTGATGATGCTCTATAATAACCCATTATCTGCTGCCTCCCACCCATAGAAAATGTGCGCGTCCCTGCACTGCCATCTAGTGCTCAAGATCCTCCTGACACCCTTGTTGCTTCGCTCCTGCTCTAGATGCAGAATCTATGTAGAAGCTTTTTTTTATGGTGCAAATAATTTCAGGTATTTTTAATATTTTGCACAGAAGAAATACCAGAAATGCTCTTTGCACCGGGTCTGGAATCCATACTCCCCACCAGCTGCACCACGGAGGGGGGTTTACAGTTTTATGTAAAAACACAGAAAAAATGGAACATTAATTACTCAAAAAACACAGAAACAAGGCCATACTCACGGCTCAAAGGCTGGACTGAAACTGAACCCAGTAAAGAGGCAACACTGGCTCCTATGCTACTTGAGAAAGATAAACAGGTGCAGCTGATTGCTGAGCAGTAGCTCACATACCCCACCACTAGGGGGACAATTAGAGTTTTATGTAAAGTTTTATGTAAATGAAGCTTAATTGTCATATAATAAAAAACTCTGCAGCTTCATAATAGCCATTTTGCTTTAATTCTGAACCATCCCCAAGATCTCTGCTTGCTGTCAGTGAACAGTAACTTACATGCTTACATCCAGAGCTAATCCTGCCTGAGCAAAATTCTATTTTATTTTATTTTTTGCAACAAAAAACTTGATCAAATTTATCACAACAAGGAGCAGTTTTCTAATAAGGTGCAAACGGTGCCAGGTTTATAAAGATGGCATTGGGGGCAGGAGAGGATCGGCGTCTTACTAGCCCTTCCTTAGCCCCTGCTGGATCTGCTCCATATGTGGCAGGTAGCAGCTGTTATGACAGCCGGGAACTGCCTCTAGCAGCCGAGATCTGAGACATTGAGATGCAGATCCTGGCATTATAACCCTTCAGATGCTGCAGTCAATGTGATCAGGGCATGAAAAGGATTAAAGGGGTTTTGCCACGATCTAATGTTGAAGTGGGATCCTCCAAAATGGGTATTTAATCACTTTTCTAAATATATTTTTAAAAAAATGAATGTGGGGGGTAACCCTGATTAATCCCTTAGTTTGATGTTTTCTTAATAAACCCAGGAGCTGATAGGAGCGATCTGGCCGCGCTTGCGTTGTTTGCACTTTTTTTATCTTATGGCAGGAAAACATAAAACGAGTTTAAAGGAATGGGGAGAAAGACCCGGGTGTTGCTGATAGAAAATTCCCGGGTTTGTAATTTTAATTATTGAGTAAACATGCAAGATGGCTCCTGCCAGCCCCCCCCCCCCCCCAGTCTGTGTACAAATGAAGAAGCTGCCTTCTAAATGCTGCTGTCGGAGTTTATCTTCTTACCTGAGAGATAAGAGGGAAAGCAAAACCCCAGGTTGTTACAATCGGGTCTCCTTGGGGTTGAAAAACCAATGTTTGCTAACTACAAGACGGAATATCAGGGGTGTGCTGGGGGGGAGCGATGACATAGAGAAGGGTACTTTTTTGGGTTTTTTTAAACACAGAACACAATCCCCCTTTTTTTGAACCCCTCAAAGGGGAGTATCAGCCAGTTAGGTACGGAACTCACTTCTTGGCAAAACCCCTTTAAGGAAGGGGGTTGTGCTCCATTCTGTTGCTCCGATTGGTCCATTGTGACAAGGTTGCAGGGTGCTAACCAATAGTCATGGCAACCAGAGATCTAATGAAGCCTCCGGGCCCCCCTTTTTTCTGACTACTCCTATTACACCCTGTCATAGACAGAGCCATTATTGTATACTGTTCTGCAATATATTACCTATGCATTGCAGAACAGTGTACAATCAATCGTGTCCCCTAGTGGTCGAGAACCCTAAGGGGATTAAAAGTAAAAGTAAAAAAAAAAAAAAAAAGTTAATAAAACAAAAAAATTAGCCCTTTAGTTTAATTTGCATGTGTTGGTAAGGGATATGGGTGGGGGGGTCTGTTAATTACAGCTAATAGTCGTATCCAATCAGGGCTCTTTACCCTTTAGTCGCCGCAGCGATTGCGGCATGTAAGGTTGAATGGGGAGGGCGCACCTTTCCTTTGCCCAAAAAGGTTCTTAAAAAGGGGTTTTTTCCAAGAAGTTGGTTTTTACCTAAAGGCGAACTCCATTTGAGGCTGAAAAGGGGGGCTGTGTTTTGTTTTTAAAAAAAACAAGACCTTTCCTTGGATGTCATCGCTCCCCTCCCCTGCGCGTTCCCGATACTCGTCTCGGATTGACAACTTTTTGCTAATCCCCAGAGGAGAACTGTATTTTGCCCCCGCTATATGGGTTTTGTTTTCCCCTCTTATTTGCTCAGGAAGAAGATAAGCTCAGCAGGCAGCCTTCTTTATTTCTTCACAAATGAACCCGGCAGGGGGAGAGGGGGGGGGGCTGAGGGGATCCAGGGGGCTCTGCATTTTACTAGATAAAAATTTTTAAACCAGTGGGTTCTTATACAAAAAAAAATCGGATCTGTTCCCCCAGTCCCTTCCAAAAGCTCCCTTCTTTCCTGCCATCAGATAAAAGTGGGAAAAAATGCAAAAGCGGCCCCAAACTGTCCCGTCAGCTCCTGGGTGTGAAGTCGGGAAACCCCAAAAAATGTAAAAAAGGTAGTCTCGAGGCTTATTTTTTTTTTTGAATATATTAAAAAGTTTAAATCCCTTTTGGAGGATTCCCCGTCAACATTACCCGGGGCAAAAAAAAAAATTTAAAAAGAAATTTTTTTTTTTTTAAAAAAGGACATTTTTATTTTGTCAAAAGTAGTAACCTATAATGAAACCACTAGAAATTTGGCATAGCTGGAATTGAACTGACCTGCAGAGAACAGATCACTTGTCATCTATACCCATCGGTCTACTCCTTAAAAACAAAATACCCTGAAAAGTGTGCAATTGCATTTTTTCTTATATTTAACCCCCCCCAATATTTTTTGGGGGGAGGTTTCCCACCAAAATTTTAATTTTTTGGCTTGTGGGGGGGGGGATTAAAAAGTTTAAACTTTCCCGCAAAAACGAGCCCCGTTTAAAAAATTTTAATTTAAAAACAAACTGTTACAGCTTTTAGAAGGCGAGGAGGGAAAAAACAGCTGCGACGTGAGCAAAAATTCCTGCAGTGGGAAGGGGTTAAAGGGGATTTATCGCTTCATCAGTTCAATTTTTCCCCTTTTACTTTCAGTTTCTCAGCTCCTCAAATCCCAAAGGGGTTTCTTCCCCCCCCAGCGTGTGTTTCTTTGTGAAAGGGGGTACACATGTTTGTGCTCGCTCCGGAGTCAGTGTGTTTGTTTGAGATCAGTGGGATTGGATAGCACATCCCTGCTCTACCCCCCCCCCACCTCTCTGTCCGAGTCCACATGTCACTGTGTCGTTCCTCTCCCTATGCAGTCTTATTTTGTAAGAACTGTTTGTTTACATACCACAGCCCTGCATTCAGTCTAGACAGTCTTCTATGAACTCAGAGCACTGATCCCTTCTCCTCTCACAGTTGGAGGTTTGTAAAAATTGAATCCAGTCTTCTATGAACTCATCCAGAGCAGCACAGATCTGTCTCCCTTCTATGTTTACACGCAGCAGCATTAGGCCACCGAGGCAAAATTTTCTGCTGTTTTCTGTTTATAGAAGCAGCTGCAGTGTTTACTGTGGAGCTGCTGCTGTGCAGAGTGAAATGTTGCCGGCCCCTTATTCTGAGTGAGAGAGCAGGAATGCACTCTCCCGTGGGAAAACGACCGGGCGGGCCAGACAGAATGTAAATTAGTAGAGCCGCAGCCAATGAAATGAAAGGAGGAGGAATCCGACCGGCACTGGGGAACAGTGTTTACAGAAAACGAAGATAAGGCAGACAGTGAAGACAAGACAGCTCTGCAAATCACATCCAATTGCAAAGTTGCTTGTTTTCACTGTCCCCTTGTTCTGAAGACCATTTAATGTAATGATAAAACCCCTTTAATAAAGCCACCAAATGTAGGATTGTCCAGACTGGGTAACATTGCAACAGTTCCTAAGCTGTGAGAAGTCATGGAGTCTGTCCAGCCTCGGGATCACACAGTTCATATTCACCAACAGCCAGCAGAGAGCTTGAAAATGGTGAAAGAAAATTGAAATACAGAGCAATGCAAAGCCCTCCTTTCTGTGTTTCCATTCATTGCTGTGGAGGGCACAACTCTGTATCAGGTACAATATTTGGGGAGGTCCAGGGACGTAACATGAAGCTCCGGGGCCCTAGTGCAAAAAGTGAAATGGGCCCCCCAGCTGCTATGTGCCACTTACAATGCTGGTGTGATAGGCTACCTTCCTCTGCACCCCCTATAGCTACGCCCCTGGGGGGGTTGCATTATGTTGTGTATGCCTTTGCTCACATTTCCTACAATGAGACCTATGCAGATCCCTATTTCAGCCTCCGGGTGGCGCTGCAAGAGGAAAAATCGTCCAATAGAGAAACACCGACTGAGAGTATTTCCAGATTCTCTGCTGTGATAATAATCGATTCTTTCTCTTTGTTGCAGGCATGGACGAGTCGCAGCTGGGTAAGAGCTTCACCTATGTTCCTATCATAGTGTATCAGATGTATATGCATGCTGCTATGTATCATCCTTAGGATATTGCTCTATTAGAAGCAACCTACAGGGCACTGAATCCCAACCACAGGCTGCTGGGAGTTGTAGTTTGGTAAGGGCAGGAGAGCCACAGGTTGGGGGCCACTGACATAGGGATTGTTCGCATAATGAGCCTAAACCATAATGTGGCTGTTCTACCATAGAGAAGAGAAGATCGGCCACAGGGAATGGGATTTAATCATCAAAAAGTTCTATATCTCAATCTTGGGCTTTATTCCCCTCTTTTGACATTGGGGCGTCTTTCGGTAATAGTGTCACGCTTCAGATTAGGGTCAAGGTCAAATCTAACCCAAATTTCTATTGAAATTTGGTAAAAATGGCTGAAACCATTACCCTAACCCTAAGGATGGGGTTAGGGTTAATGTAGCAGTAAGGGTTAGGATTGGAGTTGGGTTAGGGCTGAAGTTAGGTCAAGTCCAAGTCCAACCATAACCCTGACCCTAGGGTTAGGGTAAAGGTTATAGTTGGAGTTAAAGGGGTCGTCTCACTACAAGAATTGATGATTTTTATGTTAAAGATCTTGCGAAAACAAGTCACTTTGCAATATGTGTCCATTAACAGTGTCCTACCTATTCCTAGATATCCCCTCTTGTATGGGCTTCATCAGCTCCTCAGGTCACTATAGCTACAGACCTGTTTGCTCTCCTGATAGGCTGCCAGCGCTGGTTGCTATAGCTACAGACCTGTTCAATCTCTCCTGATAGGCTGCCAGCACTGGTTGCTATAGCTACAGATCTGTTCTCTCTCTCCTGATAGGCTGCCAGCACTGGTCACTATAGCCACAGACCTGTTCAATCTCTCCTGATAGGCTGCCAGCACTGGTCACTATAGCCACAGACCTGTTCAATCTCTCCTGATAGGTTGCCAGCACTGATCACTATAGCTACAGACATGTTCCATCTCTCCCGATAGGATGCCAGCACTGGTCGCTATAGCTACAGACCTGTTTGATCTCTCCTGATAGGCTGCCAGCACTGGTCGCTATAGTTACAGACCTGTTTGATCTCTCCTGATAGGCTGCCAGCACTGATCGGTATAGCTACAGACCAGTTCTATCCCTCCTGATAGGCTGCCAGCACTGGTCACTATAGCTACAGACCTGTTCTATCTCTCCTGATAGGCTGCCAGCACTGGTCTCCTATAGCTACAGACCTGTTCTATCTCTCCTGATAGGCTGCCAGCACTGGTCTCCTATAGCTACAGACCTGTTTGATCTCTCCTGTTAGGCTGCCAGCACTGTTCGCTATAGCTACAGACCTGTTCTATCTCTCCTGATAGGCTGCCAGCACTGGTCACTATAGCTACAGACCCGACTTCTACTGCAGTCTAGTAGAAGCCAGTAAACCCGCCCCTGAATTCAAAATGAAAGCAAGAAAACAGGACTGAGGTCAGATGAATCAATGTAGTGAGACAACCCCCTTAAGGTAAATCCAACACTACCTTCAGGGCTAGGATTTGGGTTATGGATAGGGCTAGCTTTAAGTTTAGGATTGGAATATGTAAGAAAATGTTGGAGTTGGACAAACCTTGACCTCAATCAGATTTCTAACACTAGCCCTGCCGTAGGGTTCAGGTAAAGGTTATGGTTGGAGTTAGGGATAGAGCTGGGCTAGCCCGAAACCCATTCAATACTTGAGTTCTAGCCTTAACTCCAACCTTATCCTAAGGGGTATGGGTTAAAGTTAGGATAAGTCCAGCTTTAACCCTAGGGCTAGGATTTGAGTAATGGTCAGTACTACCTTTAGGGTTAGAATTGAAGTTAGGGTTAAAACTGGATAAGCCTAACCTCAATCCTAACTCAAACCCTAGTCCTAACTTAAATCTTAACCCTAGGTTTTGTATTAGGTTTGAAGTTGGAGTTAGGATTAGGGTGAGGTTTGAAGTAAGATTAAGTCCCACACTAACCCTAATCCTAGCCCTAGGGTTAGGAGAAAGGTTATAGCTGCAGTTAAAGTTAGTGCTTGACTAAACCTAGACCAAACCTAGGTCTAGGGTTGAAATTAGAGCTAGGACTGGAGTTAGGTTTAGTTTAGGGTTTGTCAAGCTCTAACTTTGACCTCAACCTTATATCCAACACTAGCCCTAACTTAAACCCTAACCCTAGGGCTAGGATTAGGTTTGGAGCTATGATTAGAGATATTGTAAGGGTTGGACTTAACCTAACTGCAAGCTTTACCCTACTCCTAAATCCAACCTTAACCCAACCCCAAACATAATTCTAGCGCTAAGGGTAGGCTAAAAGTTATGGTTGGAGTTAGGGTTAGAGTTGGACTTACTCAACCCAATCATGACTTCAGTCCTAGCCTTAACTCCAACCTTATCCTGAGGGTTAGGGTTGGAGTTAGGGCAAGTCCAACTCTAACCCTAGGGCTGAGATTTGAGTTATGCTTAGTACTAACTTTAGGGTTAAGATTGAAGTTAGGGTTAGAGCTGGATTAACTCTAACCTCAATCTTAACTCCATACCTATCCCTAACTAGTGAAAGGAGAAGATGGGCACAGGCATCCTCCTCCTCATTCTTCGTGACTAGCTGAGAGCCGACCTGTGCAGTGGGCTTTGCTTTGTGGGAACATCACTTTACCTCCAATCCTATCTCTAGGGTTAGGGTTGAAGTTAGGATCTAACCATAACCCTAGATGTAGGATTTGGGTTATGGTTAGGACTAGCTATAGCATTGGACTAACCCTAACCTGAATCCTAAATTTAACCCTAGCCCTAACTTAAAAAGGTTTTCTCACTACAATGATTAGCTTTAATCATGTAGGAACAGGTAATTGAAGCTTTTATCTGAATTGTTTTGTTGATTTTGCTTTGTTTAGAAGAAGGTTTTATCTCCTCTTAGCGCACACAGGTTTCTCTTGTAAAAACCATCACCCTGCTCTCTCCTATCTCTCAGTGCTCTAAGCTGCTCAGTCAATCACTCAGTCAGTCCATGATGGGGGTCACCTCCTGCAGAGTCTTATCTCTAGTAACAGACTTTGAAAGCCTCTCAACTAGCTAAGTAAACCTTCTTTAGAGCTTTGAAGGCTGTGAAATACACATTATAAATCTCTTGCACTTATGTCAGTGGAAAAGGAATAACTAGGAACAGCAGAGCTGATGTGTCACATCTATAGACCCGCCCACAGTGTGAACAGCATGTGTGATTCTAAAGCTGGCTGTGGCTGTGAAACGGCATGGTGAGACAACCCCTTTAAACTTTAACCCTAACTTTAGGTCTAGGATTACGTTTGGAGTTATTGTTAGGATTGTAGTTTTGGTTAGTCCAATCGTGATCCTTACCCCAACCCTAGAGTTAAAGTAAAAAAAATTAGGGTTGAAGATAAGTTTCATTGGACAAGTATTGAACAAAATAAAGACCTACAGTATCTCGCAAAAGTAAGTACATCCCTCACATTCTGTAAATCTTGTATTCTATCTTTTCTTGGGACAACACTGAGGATCTGACCCTTTGATACAATGTAAAGTAGTCAGTGCCCGGCTTGTATCACAGGGGAATGTGGTGTCCTCAAAATAACTCAACACAGACATCAATGTCTAAACCACTGAGGACAAAAGTGAGGACACCCCGGTGACAACAAAGTGAGGACACCGCTAAATGACAACAAAAGTGAGGACACCCCTAAGAGACAACAAAAGTGAAGACACCTCTAAAAGACAACAAAAGTGAGGACACCCCTAAGTGAAAACAAAAGTGAGGACACCTCTAAGAGACAACAAAAGTGAGTACACCTCTAAGTGATAACAAAAGTGAGGACACCCCTAAGTGACAACAAAAGTGAGGACACCCCTAAGTGAGAACAAAAGTGAGGACACCTCTAAGTGACATCAAAAGTGAGTTCACCATAACTTACATCAAAAGTGAGTACAGCCCTAAGTGATAACAAAAGTGAGGACACCCCTAAGTGAGAACAAAAGTGAGGACACCTCTAAGTGACAACAAAAGTGAGGACACCATAATCACATCAAAAGTGAGTACAGCCCTAAATGATAACAAAAGTGAGGACACCCCTAAGTGAAAATGGACAAATTGTGCCTAAAGTGTCAGTATTTTGTGTGTCCTCAATTATCTCCCAGCACTGCCTTAAGTCTCTTGTGCCTGGAGGTCACTAGAGCTTCACAGGTTGCAGCCACTGGAATCCAAGAGGATTCCAGTGGCTGACGACATCACTGACCTGGTGGATGTTAGAGACCTTGTGCTCCTCCACCTTCTGTTTGAGGAGGCCCCACAGATGCTCCATAGGGGTTCAGTCTGGAGACGCTTGGCCAGTCCAGCACCTTTACCCTCGGTCTCTTTAGCAGGCAGTGGTGGTCTTGGAGGTGTTTGGGGTTGTTATCATGGTGGATACTGCCCTGCGGCCGAGAAGGGAGGGGATCATGCTCTGCTTCAGGATGTCACGGTACTTGTTGGCATTCGTGGTTCCCTTAATGAACTGTAGCTCCCCACAGCCAGCAGCACTCATGCAGCCCCAAACCATGACACTCCCACCACCATGCCTGACTGTAGGCAGACACACTTGTCTTTGTAATCCTCACCTGGTTGCCGTCACATACACTTGACACTATCTGAACCAAATAAGTTTCTCTTGGTCTCATCAGAGCACAGGACGCGGTTCCAGTAATCCATGTCCTTAGTCTGCTTGTCTTCCGCAAACTGCGGGCTTTCTTGTGCATCATCTTTAGAAGAGGCTTCCTTCTGGGATGACAGCTATGCAGACCAATGTGATGCAGTGTGCGGCATATGGCCTGAGCACTGACAGTCTGACCCCCCAGCCCTGTAACCATCAATGTTGGCAGCACTCATCTCTGGATATGACACTGAGCACGTGCACTCAGCTTCTGTGGTCGAACATGGTGAGGCCTGTTCTGAGTGGAACCTGTCTTGTTGAACCTCTGTATGGCCTTGGCCCCCGCGCTGCAGCTCAGTGTCAGGGTGTCAGTCCCTGCGCTGCAGCTCAGTGTCAGGGTGTTGGCATCTTCTTATAGCCTCGACCATCTTTATGTAGAGCAATAGCTCTTTTTTTTTCAGATCCTCAGGCACTTCTCTGCCATGAGGTGTTGGATTTCCAGTGACCTGTATGAGAGAGCGTGAGAGCGACAACACCAATTTCACACACCTGCTCCTCATTCACACCTGAGACCTTGTAACACTAACGAGTCACATGGCATTGGGAGGCAAAATGGCAAATTGGGCACAATTTATCCATTTTCACTCAGTTGTGTTGATTTATTTTGAGGGCACCAGATTTACACTGTGATACGAGCCGGGCACTGACTACTTTACATTGTATCAAAGTGTCAGATCCTCAGTGTTGTCCCATGAAAAGATATAATACAATATATAGAAAAATGTGAGGGGTGCACTTGCTTTTATGAGATACTGTATTTGAGTAACACTACTCTGCACTAAAGTATTGGTGAGCACAAGTTTCTGGGTTCCAAATCAAAATCTGTGTCCCAACTATGATGTCTAATTTATAGCGTCAGTCTCCTTATTTGAGGCAGGAGGACCTCCAGGGTTAGGGTGCGATTCCAACCTTTGACCTTCCCCCGATAGTGTTTCTTCTTGTAGAGCAAATATTGGTAAATCTATGGGCACCTTCATGGTTTATTCCACGTGTTACATTTCGATTACATTGTATATTGTTACATTGTCTCTTCTATGACTGTGCCGCTCATTATCTCTTGTGTTTTTTCTTCCATTATTTTCATGGTCCAGAATCTCTGGAGAGCCTGGAAGAACTTCAGTCAGGTAAGAAGAAAGAGATTACATTGCTCTCTAATCACACAGTAGTCTCTCTGGTTCAAGGATGATCATGGTAGAGTGAAGCCAGAACTCCATGGAAAACTGGAAAAGCTCCAGATTACAACCATCCCGTGATGATATCGGAGCTTCTACTGGTTGTGGATGATGAATTTGATAGTTGATGATGATGATGAGAAGGAGGAAGATTGTGATATCAGTTATGGTGATGGTGGCGCAGATGATTATTGATGATGATGGTTGTTGATAATAAGTGGGATAAATGTGATGATGATGATGACTTATCATGATACTGTTGTGAGGAGGATAATTAGGATATTTGTCATGAGGTTACTATGATGATGATGAGAATGAAGAAGTCGATAATGATGTTGACAGTTTTATTGTTGATATTGGTGCTGCTGACGATGATGAAATGGTAAAGATTAGAATATGGATGGTCAGTAGGGTAATGATGATGATGGTGATGATAATGATGATGGTGATGAAAGTGATGTTGATAAGGGGGATGATGTTGATGATAATATTAATGGTGATGATGTTTATGGTGATGTTGATGTTTATTTTGGTAATGAGGGTAATGATGATGGTGATAATGATGGCAATGATTATGTTTATGAGGTTGATATTTATCTTGATGATGATGGTGATGATGTTGATATTTATCGTGATGATGATGGTGATGATATTTATCGTGATGATGATGGTGATGATATTTATTGTGATGATGTTGATGGTGATGATGGTGATCTTGGTGATGATGATGATGTCGATGGTGATGATGGTGATCTTATTGATGATGATGTTGGAGATATTGATGGTGATAATGATATTCATGATGGTGATCTTGGTGATAATGATGGTGATCCTGGTGATGATGACGATGTCGACGGTGATGATGGTGATCTTAATGATGATGATGTTGGAGATATTGATGGTGATAATGATGTTCATGATGGTGATCTCGGTGATAATGATGGTGATCGTGCTGATGATATTGGTGATATTGATGATGAATTTGATGGTGATGATAGTGATTGTGATCTTGGTGATGATGATTTTGATGATATTGATAATAATGATGATGTTGATGGTGATGATGGTGATCTTAATGATCATGATGTTGTTATTTATGGTGATAATGATGGTGATGATGGTGATCTTGGTGATGATGACGACGTCGATGGTGATGATGGTGATCTTAATGATGATGATGTTGGAGATATTGATGGTGATAATGATGTTCATGATGGTAATCTTGGTGATAGTGATGGTGATTGTGTTGATGATATTGGTGATATTGCTGATGAATTTGATGGTGATGATAGTGATTGTGATCTTGGTGATGATGATTTTGATTATATTGATAATAATGGAGATGTTGATGATGATGTTGATGGTGATGATGGGGATCTTGGTGATGATGATGGTGATCTTGATAATGATGATGTTGCTGATATTGATGGTGATGTTGTTGATGATGATGATGAAGATAGGAGTGCTGGAGATGGTTGTGATAATATTGATGATTATGATGATTTACCTTGTGTTGATGATGAGACTGATGTAGCATTCATAATTATTATGAGAATGATAATACAGAATGTAAAGACAACCACTTCTTAGCGATTTCTTAGGATTTTTATTGCGCGTATTGGGCCATATTTATTATTGCAGCTGTTCTAATATTCTGGAAGTATTTGCACCAAAAATACTGGTGTGTCCGCTGCCATGGCATGGCTCAGTCAGCAACGTCGTGGACCAAAAAAAGTAGCAAAGTTTTGGCGGAATTTATGGCTTAAAGTAAACCAGCTAATAGAAGGTGTAAAGTTAGACTAAACAGGCACAAGCTGTAAGAACACTATGATACATGTGGCGCATTGTGAGGCTGTCTAGTCTAAGTTTACATTGAACAGAATTGTTTTGCGCTTTGGATTTGGGTCAGACATATGTTCAACCTAAATACCAGCGATTTGCATAAAGTTGGCTTAAGTTGATTTTTGATGCAAATCATCAAAACTTGACCTTAACTTTAAACCAAAGTTGGGGGTTAGGTTTTCTCACTAGAGTATAAGGGTGAACTCAACACGCTGTGGTGCTTCCAGTTCGTTGACGCTCTGAGGATGACAAATTTCCAATCCTAAGCCCAGGTTAGGGTTAAGGGTACAGATACAGTTAGGATTAGGTTTAGGCTTTGAAAAAAGTTTGGGTTCAGAACATTTCAAACTGAAATTTTCCAACAAGATTGGTTGAACCACTGTTGAATTGAACAGGGACAGGTTCAGGCAACACTAATATGAAATCCTTTGTGTCTTTTGTGTCCACAGAAGGAGTTATCAGCCGGAACTGTACTGAGAACGGTTGGTCGGAGCCCTTCCCCCATTACTCCGATGCCTGTGGCTTTGATCTTAACCAAACAGGTCCGGACCAGGTAAGAAAAACACAAACCCAAAGCTTGTCTCCTTCTACCAATGTAACCTGCATATTGATCTGTTAGCTAAGATCTGTCACTCATCTCTACCCAAAATGCTCAGCAGTGCTGAACTGGTGTTCCTGGGCCACACCAGTAGAGTTGATTCTTAGAGTCCACCAGTGAAGTAGATTGTTAGGGTCCACCAGTGGAGATGATTCTTGAGGCCACCAGTGGAGTTGATTCTTGGGGCCCACAAGTGGAATTGATTCTTGGGGCCCACTGGTGGAATTGATTCTAGAGGCCCACCAGTGGATTTGATTCTTGGGAGTACCAGTAGAGTTGATTCTTGGGGCCCACCAGTGGAGTTGATTCTTGGGACCCACAAGTGGAGCTGATTCCTAGGACCCATCATTGGCGTTGATTCTTGGAGCCACCAGTGGAGATGATTCTTGGAGCCACCAGTGGAGTTGATTCTTGGGGCCCACCAGTGAAGATGATTCTTGGGGCCCAACAGTGAAGATGATTAGTGTTGAGCGATTGCGTTGGCTATCGAGATCGATCGATAGTCGATAGTCGGCCGCTATCGATAAGGTTTCTCGATAGTGAGCATCGATTATGCGCGATGACCATTAAAGTCTATGGGAGAGCAACAACACCTTCATTATTACACCCAAACAAGGCTGGAGAAGCTGAAATTAACATCCACAACAGTCAAATGGATACGTGCTAAATCTTAGGCAACACACTTAGGTTATAAAAGTCACAGAAAAAAAGTCACAGACCATTTACTATCCCTGTCTTATACCACAGCCTGACCCTTAAACCTGCATCACCCACAAATTAAAAAGTGCCAGAAGGCAGTATGATTTGAACCATCATGTTACTTGAACTGGACATTGACTATACCTGTCCTGGGCCACAGCATGAGCCCCAAACCTGCATGACCCCCACATTTAAAAAGTGCCGGAAAAAGGAGTCTTTCATCCACCATTTTAGTTTCACTGGACATTGACTATACCTGTCCTGGGCCACAGCATGAGCCCCAAACCTGCATGACCCCCACATTTAAAAAGTGCCGGAAAAAGGAGTCTTTCAACCACCATTTTAGTTTCACTGGACATTGACTATACCTGTCCTGGGCCACAGCATGACCCAGGGCCGGAGTTACAGTGGGTGCGGTGAGAGCCCAGGCTGGCGTCCATCATCTATTAACACGCAGGTTAAAATGCCCTGATGACGCAGCAACGAAAACTGTCGTGCTGAAGCAGAGTGCGGAAGCGGAAGTGTGAGAACTCCAGCCTTCCTCTGTACACAGTCAATACCTGGGTAGCGCTTGCCCCTCCGTATGAGTGCGGACCAATTGAGCTTCACTTGGAAATACTGGTGGTTAACGCTCCTGTTCCACCCAGGTGCCCTTTTTCTTGGCATTCTTTTTCTCATTTTACTCAACGTGCTGGAGGAAATGGTCTCTGTACTTTGTTCTCTGTCCGTGCTCCATACTCCATGTCCTCTGAATAACCTACATCTGGTCAAGTTTTCCTGTACCTCCCTTGTACAATTCAGAGGAATTTTTTTTAACAGCTATTTTGTACATGCAAGTTTTTTAGTACTTTAACCCCTTACCGCCGGAGCCAGTTTTGGCCTCTCTGACAGAGCCCCATTTTTGAAATCTGTCATGTGTCACTTTATGTGAGAATAACTTTTTGACACTTTAACCTATCCATGTGATTCAGAGATTGTTTTCTCATGACACATTATACTTTAAGATAGTAAGAAATTTTGGTCCAAAAAATGCTTGTTTATTTGTGAAAAATATCAAAAAATCGTGAAAAATTAAAAAAATTACCAATTTTAAACTTCAAAAATTTCTGCATGTAAGACAGATAGTTATTCCACTCAAAATAGTTTATAACTAGCATCTACCATATGTCTGCTGTAGTTTGGCCTAATTTTTTAAATGTCTTTTTTTTTTTTACGACATTAGGGGGCTTAGAAATTTAGTAGTAATTTTCAAATTTTCAACAAAATTTGCAAGACACATTTTTTAGGGACCAGTCCAGTTCTAACGTGACTTTGATTGACCTGTATGTTAGATACCCCCATAAATGACCTCATCTAAGAAACTACACCCCTTAAAGTATTCAAAACCGCATTTAGGAAGATTATTAACCCATTAGGTGTTTTAAACGGGAAAATTAAAGCAAAGTGGAAGTGAAGTTTCAAAATTTTACTTTTTTTGCAGATTTTCAATTTTTATGCATTATTCACAAGAATACGGTAAATGTGATCAGGGAAATGCAAATTAATATTGATTCCCCAGATTCTGCCGTTTTCAGAGATATCCCATATGTGGCCCTAGTGCATTATTTGAAAAGTCAAAACATCCAGCTCACCGATAGCGAAATGAAGCCAGCACGGACCGCACGGCTCATGCGAAAATCCAGTAGCAAAGGAAGAATGTCCAGCTGTGCTTAATACGATATAATCCACAATTTATTCGGAGGGAAGTAAAATAAACAGGAAAAACAGGTACATCTAACGCGTTTCAGGCCTTGTGCATATCGGCCCTTAGTCGTAGCATGGTATCAAAACGAAACACACTCATTTATATGATTACATATGTTAATTAACAGGTGTTACAAATCAATGGGCGTGGAAACCGCAATAGACAAAAAACACACATGCACATACAAACAAGTACAAAAAAAAAAAAAAAAAAGGAAAGCAGCAGGAATACTAAAGGACATATATACATATACAACATATTAATAATGTAAAATTAAATCCTGTCTGCTATTTAAACCAAATGGAACTCTCGTTTTTAGAGTGAAGATCCAAAAGGATTCACGATTTAACAGTCTACGTCTACGATCACCTCCCCTCTCTGATACATTAACCCTTTCAATACCTTGTGCCACAAGGGTATTAGTATTCCCTCCATGATGAACAATACAATGTTGGGAAACGGCCGATGAACCATGCATAATTGCGGCCTTGGCATCAGATAAGTGTCTTCTGATACGATCCTTCAGTTTGCAAGTCGTGCAGCCAATATATTGGATGCGACACTGCAAACATGAAACAAGATAAACAACATACTTAGTATTACAGTTGATGTACTGTTTGATGGTATAGTTTTTATTGGTCTGGAAGGATTGAAAAGAAGAACACTGACTCAGAATGCCGCAACAAATACAACGGCCGTGTCCACACTTAAAACATCCTACATGTCAACAGAAGAAAGATAATGATTGAAAACAAATTTTAGACATAATGAATTGTTATTGAAAAAATCTGACACGTCTGGTACGGCCGCCACATCGCCCCCCCAAACTATCAGGAGGTCATCTATGTAACGACCGTACCAGACACTGTCAGAACCAAAGGGATTAGACTCTTTTTTTTTTTTTTTTCTTTTTTTTTCTTTTTTTTTTTTTTTTTTTTTTTCTTTTTTTTTTTTTTTTTTTTTTTTTTTTCTTTTTTCTGAGTCTAATCCCTTTGGTTCTGACATTGTCTGGTACGGTCGTTACATAGATGACCTCCTGATAGTTTGGGGGGGGCGATGTGGCGGCCGTACCAGACGTGTCAGATTTTTTCAATAACAATTCATTATGTCTAAAATTTGTTTTCAATCATTATCTTTCTTCTGTTGATTTTTTGGATTTAACTCTTTTAGGTAGTACACCTTCTGTCTCTATAACATCGTTTAGGAAGGCCTCTGCAGGGAACACTATTTTGCACGCTCATTCGTGCCATGCTAAACATACTATTAAAAATATTCCTGTTGGTGAAATGCTGCGATCCAGACGCAACTGTTCGGATACGCAGGATTTCCTTAAGGAAAGTGAAAAAATTGAGGAGAGGCTTAGATATAGACAGTATCCGAATTGGAGCCTCAAACGTGCTAAAAACATAGCTTTAAAAAGGACACGAGATAGTCTATTAGCAAGACGCTCCAATAGGGCTTCAGATTTTGCATTTAAGTCACCATTAGTTTTTTCCACCTCGTATTCGGTGGAGTTTTCCCAGATATCTGCCATTCTTAAAAAATTTTTGCCTTTGCTTACTTCTGATCCTCTTTTAAACAATTGTTTTTCTGGGGGTTTTAAATGTATAGCAAAAAGAGCTCCCACTCTCAAACAATTACTGTCACCTAGTCTGTTCCAAAGTCCGAGGTTGGAACCCACTTGGTTGCGACATGTAGGATGTTTTAAGTGTGGACACGGCCGTTGTATTTGTTGCGGCATTCTGAGTCAGTGTTCTTCTTTTCAATCCTTCCAGACCAATAAAAACTATACCATCAAACAGTACATCAACTGTAATACTAAGTATGTTGTTTATCTTGTTTCATGTTTGCAGTGTCGCATCCAATATATTGGCTGCACGACTTGCAAACTGAAGGATCGTATCAGAAGACACTTATCTGATGCCAAGGCCGCAATTATGCATGGTTCATCGGCCGTTTCCCAACAAATTTTATTGTTCATCATGGAGGGAATACTAATACCCTTGTGGCACAAGGTATTGAAAGGGTTAATGTATCAGAGAGGGGAGGTGATCGTAGACGTAGACTGTTAAATCGTGAATCCTTTTGGATCTTCACTCTAAAAACGAGAGTTCCATTTGGTTTAAATAGCAGACAGGATTTAATTTTACATTATTAATATGTTGTATATGTATATATGTCCTTTAGTATTCCTGCTGCTTTCCTTTTTTTTTTTTTTTTTCTCCTTCTTTGTATGTGCATGTGTGTTTTTTGTCTATTGCGGTTTCCACGCCCATTGATTTGTAACACCTGTTAATTAACATATGTAATCATATAAATGAGTGTGTTTCGTTTTGATACCATGCTACGACTAAGGGCCGATATGCACAAGGCCTGAAACGCATTAGATGTACCTGTTTTCCTGTTTATTTTACCTCCCTCCGAATAAATTGTGGATTATATCGTATTAAGCACAGCTGGACATTCTTCCTTTGCTACTAGTGCATTATTTGGCTCAACCACAAGCCCCAGAATAGGAGGAGCACCTACTGGACTCTGGGGGTCTCATTTTCATTACGATTTTATTTAGGGGCCATTTCAGTTTTGCGGACACCCTAAGGTGCTAAAAATTAATAAACTCCCCTAAAAATACCCCCAAATTGGAAACTACACCCCTTAAGGAAATATCCAGGGTGTAGTGAGCATATCGACCCCACAGGTGTGTCACAAAAATTTTTAGCGTTAGGCTGTGAAAATTTTAAAAAACATTTTTTTCCAATAATCTGCAATTTTAGCTGAAAATTTTTAATTTTTTACAAGGCATCCTGGTAAAAAAACACCCAAAACCTTGTTACGCAATTTCTTCCAAGTTCAGCAATACCCTACATGTGGGTGTAAACTGCTGTTTGGGCGCATGGCAGGGCGTATAAGGGAGGGAGTGTTACTTGGATTTTGGAATGCAGATTTTGGTGGGGCCATGTCGCATTTACAAAGCCCCCAAAATACCAGAACAGGTGAAACCTTCCAGAAGTCACCCCATTTTGGATTCAACACGCCTCATAGACATACATGCCAACTCTCCCATTTTTGGCGGGGGGGTCCCGCTATTTGGGGTCCCCTCCCGCCTCCGGGGAGTTGCATTCCTCCCGCCGCCTGCAGGCGGCGGGGGTCCTTTAAATTACCGCGCCGCAAGAGTAGCGCTGGTGCGCATACTCTTGCGCTGCCGGACCGCTCCTACAGGCGGGTGAAGCGGCCGCAGCGGCCGCTCACCCGCCCGCGGTCCTCACTGTGCGGGAGAGCAAGAGGGATCGCTCCCTCCTCCCTCTCTCCCTGTATGTACGGCGCCGGTGTGCGCGCCGCACATACAGGTCAGCGGCGCAGGGGGAAGTGACGCGCGGCTGCAGGGGAGTGACGCGCGGATGCTCTCACTTCCCCCTGCGCCGATGAAGAGATCGGGCAGGAGCTGGCCGCGCTGCAGGAGCCTGGGAAGGTAAGTGGATTTTATTATTTTATTTTTATTAGCTTTAGGGGGCTCTACCTGGCTAACAGAGAGGGCAACTACCTCGCAACAAAGGGGGCACTACCTGGCAACAGAGGGGGCACTACCTGGCTAACAGATGGGGGCACTACCTGGCTAACAGATGGGGGCACTACCTGGCAACAAAGGGGGGCACTACCTGGCTAACAGATGGGGGCACTACCTGGCTAACAGATGGGGGCACTACCCGGCTAACAGATGGGGGCACTACCCGGCTAACAGATGGGGGCACTACCTGGCTAACAGATGGGGGCACTACCTGGCTAACAGATGGGGGCACTACCCGGCTAACAGATGGGGGCACTACGTGGCTAACAGATGGGGGCACTACCTGGCAACAATGGGGGCACTACCTGGCTAACAGATGGGGGCACTACCTGGCTAACAGATGGGGCACTTACCTGGCTCTACAGATTGTGAGGGACAAAAAAAATACCTGGCTAAACAGATGGGGGCACTACATGGTCTTAAAAGATGGGGGCACTACCTGGTCTAAAACGATTGGACGGGCCACTACCTGGCAACAATGGGGCATACCTGGCAACCAATGGGGGGCACTACCTGGCAAAATGGGGGCACTACCTGGCATAACAGATGGGCACTACCTGGCATAACAATGGGGGCATACTTGGCTAACAATGGGGCATTCCTGGCTAACAAAAAGGGGGGCACCTACCTGGCTAACAAATACCCCCCCCCCAGGGGACCCCGGGCGGGGGGACGGGGAGGAGTGGGGGGGGGAGGGCATTCTACCTGGCTACAAATTTGGCTCTACCTGCTTCAGAGGGGGCATCTACTTGGCTACCAACGGGGCATCTACAGCCTGTAAGGGGCACTACTTGGTTTTTGGGGGGCTACTACTGGCTATAAGGGCATCTACCTGGCTTTCTTCCAAAAGCCGTTATTGCAGTTAGGTGGGATTGGGTGTGGCTTTTTGAAGGGGCGTGGCATACGACAAGAATGGAGTGTCCATGCATAATTTTTGCCCCGGCGCGTACGCGCGCCGCCACTAGAGTCTCCTGCTTTTCACTTTCAAAAGTTGGCAACTATGGTGTAAACTGCTGTTTGGGCGCATGGCAGGGCGTATAAAGGAGGGAGCGCTATTTGCCTTTTGGAACGCAGATTTTGGTGCGGCCATGTCGCATTTGCAAAGCCCCAAGTAGCAGAACAGCGAAACCTTCCAGAATTCGCCCATTTTGGATTCAACACCCATCAGGATCTTCATCTAGGGGTGTTCTGTGCGTTTGGATGCACAGGTGTTCATAGTTTTTTTTAGCATTGACAAATGAAAAATGGGGGGAAAAAGCGTTCCGGTCATTGTTTTTTGAGTTTCCAATTTTACAGCATTCGCCGTGCAGTGTTAAATGATGTGATAACTTTATATGGGGGTCGGTACAATTACAATGAGTATATGCTTTTATATAGTTTTTTCTGTTTTTTTACTTTTACACAGTAGAAATAAGGTTCTATAAAAAATGGCGTATTTATGTTGTCTATTCTGACAGCCATAACTTTTTTTATTTGCTGTGTGCAGAGCTGTGTATGGCTTGTTTGTTGCGGGATGAGTTGAAGTTTTATTGTACCATTTGCGGTGCATTTGTGCTATGTACACTTTTTATTAAGGTTATTTTGAGATGTTTAGAACAAAAGACAATGGCAAATCTTGGTCGTGTTTTTTATTTTTATATTTTATAGCGGTCACTGTACAGGTATATATGACATGTAGCTTTATCAGAGGTCAATACGATTAACCGATATCCAATTTGTATATTTTTTTATGTTTTACAGCTTTATACAATAAAAACACTTTTATTCAACCAGGAAAATATGTTTTTGCATCGCCATGTCGAGAGCATAACTTCTTAAATTTTTTTGTGCTTGGAGCTGTGTAGGACTTGTTTTTGCGAGATGAGTGACGTTTATATTAGTATCATTGTAGGGGGGACAAGGCTTTATGATCGCTTTTAAATCCATTTTTTGGAGGCCAGGGTGGAAGAAAATACTGCAATCCCAAGTAGTGTTTTTTATTTTTATTTTTAACAGGGGCTCACATTGCAGTATCCGTGATAAGTTAGCTTTACTCTTTGGGTCGCTACGATTTATGGCGAATACCCTATTTATATAGAAAAAGTGTTTTTTAAAGCGGAAGACTTTAAAAAAAAAGAAAAGTGTTTTTAGTGTGTAAATACAATATTTAGGCATCGCTATCTTTCTGAGGAGATCTACATTTTTCTATTTTTCTTGTATAAAGAGCTGTATGAGGACTTTTTTTTGCGGGATGAACTGAAGTTTTAATTGGTACAACTTTGGAGTTTATAGGAGTTTTTGATCGCTTTTTATTCCATTTTATGTGCTGCGGGTTGAACAATAATTCTTAATTGTGATTGTTTTTTGGTTTTTTTTTTACGGCGTTCACCATACGGGGTAATTACTTGACAGATTTATAGGGCAGGTCGTTACGCAGCGGCGATTACCAAATATGGTACTTTTATTTATTTTGATATTTTTGGGCGATTGCGTTTGTAAAGGGGAAAAGGGCGGTGTACGAGTTTTTACTTTATTTTTTGTGTTTATGTTTTACTTGTTTTTTTCACTTTTTTACTTTGTTTTCACTTTTACGTTACTTTTTTACTTTTCCCCATAGGGGGATTTGAATGAAAGATCTTTAGATCTCTCAAGTCAATAGGAATCAGTACATAGCATGTTGCTATGATAGGTTCCTATGACAATGTCAGTCACGATGCGGTCATGCCCCAGGGCACGGGCCGGGGCGTCGTGACGTCATAGACATACACGGAAAAAAAAAAAAAGAAAACGCATTTCTGCGGCATTCTCTGCGGCATCTTGCCTTCCGTGGTGTCTGTAGGGAGGCAGGAGCAGCACGGATCGGCCGATTCAGTGCGCAGCTGCCGCCGGACAGAGACGCAGGAGGAGCGATATCCTCTGCGTCTCTTCTTAATTATTGCCGCCCGATCGTCGCATAATTTAAGGGGTTAACCGACCCCCCCCCCCGGAGCGATCAGGGGTCGGGGCGACGGATGCGGGTTGTCAGCTGTAAATATACGGGCTGACACCCTCCGCGCCGATCTTTCCGCCGAACTCTGCCTTAGAGTTCGCGCGATCCTCAGGACTTCCATAGTCCAGGTGCGTGAACCCCAACCACCTGGACGTATGGATACGGCCAGGGTCGTGAAGGGGTTTAAATACATTATATAGGAGATATATTTATATATTTTGGGATATATATAATTTTTTATATTCAATTTATATCATCAAATTTTTTTATTGACATTTAACTATTTTATTTGATATAGTTTGATAATTAACACATATTACTGATTATTAAAGCTGAGACAGTAAGGGACATTGTTTGCCCAAATAGCAAATTCCAGCTCCACTTTCGACTACTGAGGCTCAGGCAGAAGCACATTTGACATAGGTCTGCCTTTTTTCTCCGAGCAGTAATGAGCTTAGTTTTTGCTGAGCCACATTAATTATGTGTATAATATGCAAGGGTGCCCAACGCCACCTCATGTTCGGTGCATTAGAAAGTGTCGAGTCTTACGAACAATGCGCCGAACACATTCATTTGGAGCATTTAGACATCATAGCCGCTCACACATTTTACGCAGAAAAGGGTGTTAAAACCAGATCGCACAGGTCTCACCAAGTGCTTAGCGAATCTCAGGGTTAGAGACAGAATTAGAAAGAGAATGCGTTTTGCTTGTGGGTGACTGCACTGTATGAAGGTTGTAGATAGGACAGTTTAATGGGACCTGACGAAGTGTCCTATTTGCCAGTGCCACCCAGGTTTACTTTGTGTTTTTCAGAAATCTTTTTTTGTGCAGAACTATACGTTGTATTTGGCATATATTGCTTTTAATCTATATAAGGAGGAGTGGATGCCTCCATTTTGGTCTTTTGCACCCCACCCACCTCCACAGGTTGTTATATCAGTGCAGCTTGTAAGGTTGGTGTTTTTTATTTTCTCTTGGATTATGGAGGTCGGTTTGACCAATTAGAAGTCTGAATTTAGCTCTATTGAGAGGTAAAGATGGGAGTAGGACCAACCGCCTTGAGATCCCGTTGAAGTTGGGGGTGGCTTAAGCATTTTTTGATCAAAACATGTGAACTAAGAATCTCAAAGTTTTTTTCTATTTGGATAGGGAAACGCTTTTGTTTTACACTTTAAAGAGCGGGATTCGCGCATGTTTAACTATGGTGGACTAAGGGGAGTAGTACTACAACTCCTATTTTTCAAGTTTTCATCCACTCCTCGCGTTTTTGGCGTCCTAAACCAATGGGAAGTCCACAAGAGGCAGCGGTCCTAAAGCCAGCTATTCTATACACCGGAATTCGGACTGTGCAGTGGAGGGTTCTGCCTCCAGAATCAATTGCACAACACTAAAAGGTGAGCGTGGCTACCTTGAATTTAAATATCTGTCCAACCAAGGATTATATTCGAGGGGCACTGGGGCTCTGTGGTCTTTTTTTCCCCTATATGTCACATAAAAAGGAAGCGCGGAACCATCAATTACCCTCCTCATGTGATGAGGCTGAAGATATGGGAGCAGTAGCACTGGCCGGACCCATTGCTTTTGCTCTTGGCACCGCATTGAACGAACTGGACCAACTTATTATATATTTGGGGGTTGGTCCATTTTATAACGATTCCGACTTCACCAATATGGACACCAAATCTGACTCCACAGCCCTGACCATAAGTGACTCAATGATATTTTCAGGGTTTTAAACAGTCTATGATCAAAGAAAAGGCAGAACGTGTTTTAGAATTTAATTATATGTTAAGACAGTGGTGACCAAGGGTTTTGTTATTGAAACATGTAAAAATGTGGTCTGACAGAGAGATCGGTCCCCATCCCTCAGACAAAGTCTAGGTTCTTGGAGAATCTGATCGTTAAACCCCCCAGGCCTCTGCATTTCACAGACGAGATTGGCTGCGCCAGACCCCCGTAGGGTTTTTTACGATTTATTTAAAAAAACAAGGGAGACACATTTCTATGCACAGTTTATCAGTTCCATGGAGTTGATGAAGTGTGCTTATGAGTGTTGTGCCTCCACTAGTACAACATTAGAAGGTTAGTATATACAGCTGAAACCAGAAGTTTCCTCCCCTCTGTATAAAGTCTCATCTGCAGGTTTCTCCCCCCTCTATATAAAGCCCCAATCTGCAGGTTTTCTCTCTTGACATGAAATCAGAATAAACCCTTTCCCCCCTTTAGGTCAATTAGGAAAAACCAAAATTTTTTCTATTCCCAAAAATGCAGAAAATGGAGGGAGAATTTTTAAGGCATTTTTATTATTTTCTGTAAAGTCAGAATTTTCCCTTTCCATTTATTAGTATTTGGTAGCTTTGCCCTTAAACTTAGATTGGGGGCAAAGTTCGGATCCTTCCACAAGCTTCTCACAATGTTGGTGGGAAATTTTTGGGCCCCCTTCCCCCTGACAAACGGTGTCCTGGCCATGTTTGGGGGTCTTTTGCTCGCTCCGGCCCTTTTTTCGCTTTGCCCATATATTTTAAATGGGATTGAGATCAGGCTTGTGATGGCCGCTCCAAAACTTTTGACTTTTTCTCCTTAAGAAAAAGCCACTTTTAACCAGTGGGGAAGAGTTTGGGTCTTGGGTCCTTTGGAACTTCCCTGGCTGATGTCTTGGATTTGCTTCATATTGCCACATAACCCTTCTTTCCTCATGATACCATCTATTTTGTGAAGTGCCCCAGTCCCCCCTGCAGCCAAAAACCCCACAACTGATGCTGCCACCCTGTTGCCCACAGTTGGGATGGTGTTCTTAGGCTTCCCAAAACTTTTTCCCTCCAAACCTAACATGGTCATTAGGGTCAAAATTTTTAAATTTGTTTCGTCGACCACAGGACCTGTCTCCAAAAAATGTGGGTCTTTTTTTTTCCTGTGCTTTTGAAATCATTAATCTTGCTTTTCTAAGTGTTTTTTGGGAGTAAGGCTTTTTCCCTGGCAAGGGGCCTTTAGCTCATGTTGATATAGTATTTTTTTCACTGCCATAATGAACCATCCTACATCGCATCTTAAACAGGTCTTTTGCTTTTGTTTTTTGGTTGATTTGCACATGTGGAACAAAGAAATGTTCATCTCTGAGACACAAAAAAACCCTCTCCTTCCTGAGGGGTTAATGATGGCCGACATTCACCCTTGTTTGTATTGTGTATAATTGTTTGTACAGATAACGAGGCCCCCTTCAGGTTTTGGGAAATTGCACCCAAAGGGAGATCCAATTTGTGCAAGCCCACAATTCCCCCCTGATACTTGGGTATTACTTTAGACTTTCCCATGATGTTACCACAGAAGCAGGTTTTTTTCTGGTGTGATATAAAAAACCCTCTACATGTCTCTAACTCAGATTTGCCAATAAACCCATCAAAGCTTCCAAAGACCTGACATCATCATATGGGGGTCCCAGATTGTGCAAAGGCGGATCATCCCATGTATGGGAAAATTACTCGCCGAAAGTAATAAAAATACCTTAAAAATTCTCTCTCTCATTTTTCTGACTTTGGGAAATAGAATAATTTTTGGTTCCTAATTGACCTAAAAGGGGAAAGGGTTTTTTTTGATTTTATTATGGGGAAAAAGGGCGAGAAGCTCAAGCGCCCTCTATTGGGGTAACAAATCCTCAATTTGCTTTTGACCCCCTGGGGGGGTTTTTTGGGAAACAAAAAAGGGGTTTTAGCAAGCCAGCATCGCCCCCTGTAGAAACAGCCTTTTGGGGTGTTTCCCCCGTCACTACAGAGCAGACGATGCTGGCTTGGGAGTGGGAGGAATTTTACTGACTAAAAGGCTAAATATCCCCTTTTGCTTTCCCAAAAACCCCGTGGGTCAAAAGCAATGGGATTTGTTACATCCCAAAAGAGGGGGCTTGAGCTTTCAGCCCCTTTCCCCCTAATGCCTTGTGATATCATAATTTACATAAAATAATTGGTCTTTTGGTACTTTTTTTGAGTGATCTCACGTCCATTCCCCAGTCAATCCAAGCCATATAAATTCATAGCAATCTTAAAGGTACTTCATGTCTTAGAATCTAGCCACCTCCAGAGCAGCATTCAGAATTCTGCTGATTTCCTGTTACCAGAAAGCATTGCATTGTGGGAGTTCCAATGACTCCTTCACGGTTAGAAACGTCTTACGGGGTCCAATGGTTCCAATGTTGTTTTTCTGCCCCGACATGATGAAAAATAAAAAGAAGAACCTCTTATTCCTCGACCACTTGTTCCTCGCCGACCATGGGTGACCCCAGCAGTCGCCTTTTTATTCATCGTCCATGTGACAGGTGCAGCCAATCACAGGTTGCTAGGTTCATGTGCACAGAAGCTCAAGCGCCCCCTATTAGATGTAACAAATCCTCAATTTGCTTTTGACCCACTTGGTCTTTGGAAAGCAAAAAGGGATATTTAGCCAAGCTAGCATCACCCATCTGTAGACAGCCTTTTTGGGTTTTGCCCCCCCGTCAGTACAGAGCAGAGCGATGCTGGCTTGGTGGTGGGGGAAGGCAATGGGGAGGG
>JAODAL010038221.1:0-39466 GCA_025379985.1 Phyllomedusa bahiana
ATGTATGGAGCTGAGAGAAGCAAGACGATCAACCAAACTTAAAAGGGGGGAATGGACACTTAGTTATGAGGAGAGGTTAGAAGAATTGAACTTATTTAGTCTTGAGAAAAGACAGCTTCGGAGGGACATGATTAATTTATATAAATTATATGAATATATAAATGGTCCCTACAAAAAGTATGGGGAAAAAATATTTCATGTAACATTTCAGTAGTGTTCTGTAAATCTGTGGAATAGCTGCCTGAGGAACACAGGAACACAGCAGGAACAGTTGGGACTTTCAAGAAAGACTTAGATATCTACATATGTAGCTATGCAAAATTCTGGATCCTGGCTGGTGGCAGCTCTGGGGTCAGAGATGGGGTCTCCCCTGGAGCAGATTGGTTCTTGCCTTGTGGGTTTCAGGGCATTAACCAGTGGTGAGGCTGGGCTTAAAATCCTTGTCTCCGTCCGTTCACCCACTTTTTCCCCAACCTTGGTTGAACTTGATGGACACGTGTCTTTTTCCAACCGTACTATAACTATGTAAACCACTACTAATCACAAAAACACAACTATGAACAAGGAGGAATCCAGCATCCTGCTTGCCACTTGTGCACTCCAGCAACACCTCCAAGCCACAATGAATGCATATTTTTACCATGTGCATATGATACCAAGTGTTTTTGCCATGCACTTTGTTTAAATAAAGGAAGCATTTTTATTTTCACTGGAGCTGCTGGTAACTTCTATTACAAATTAGATCTGCATTGCATCCCCAGAGTGCTTTCTATGCAGCCCGTTCCAGTATGGAAAGGGTGAGCTGGCTATCCCTGCTTTTCATGTCATACTATTCAACCGTGCATATTTGTTTCAACGCAAAGAAAACTAAGTAAATGGACAGTTTTTGGGCCAGATTCACTGCTGAAATCTGGAGGATTGCCACAAGCAGATCTGACACATCAAACTACACATCCATGACAGAAGTGCGAGGGTCTTGGATTTTTATCTTGGATTATTTTGCAAATCCAAGTTATATTTTTTTTGTGTGTGAATTTATCCTTACTGACCACTTGAGAACACTGGTTACTTAAAAGCCAAATATGTTCTGGTTAGAGATGGGCGAATTTCTCAAAAATTCGGTTGCGCTCACCCTTCGCCGAATTTTTCCCCAACAAAAATACTTCGGTCCGAATTACTTCGGGACGAATCACATTAAAAAACAGCTATTTCCAGGCTGCACAGAGCCTGCAGGTGCTGTAAATGTTGTGCCATGCTTAAATATGCAGAGGGAGCTTGGGTTTGGGCTTCATACAATGTTGTGTTTTAGTATGACACGCACATGACTGCCGCCGCTCTTAGAAATACGCTTCCACTATAAAAATTCCCTGGGCACCTAAGGGGCAAAACGACCAAAAAACTGAAGCGGGAAAAAGTTGCCCCGATAAAGTCATGCCAGCGAAAGCTGGAAAAAAAAACAAGCTGAGAGCTCAGGTGGCAACATTAGTGACAGAGTGTGGAGGTGACGGCGGCAGCCACAGCGCAGAGCTCAGACAGTGGCACAATGACATTCTGGAGGTGGGAAAACAGGAGGAAGCCACAGAGTGGCACAATGACACAGTGTGGAGGTCACGGCAGGTCACGGCAGCAGCAGCATGAGGTCAGGCAGTGGCACAATGACATTCTGGAGGTGGCAAAAACAGGAATAGGCCACAGAGTGGCACAATGACACAGTGTGGAGTTGACCGCATCAACAGCAGCAGCATGAGGTCAGAGAGTGGCACAATGACATTCCGGAGGTGGCAAAAACAGGAGTAGGCCACAGAGTGCTCCTACCCCCCCACCTTCCCCCAGCAGCCGCGGCAGTAGTACGTGAGCGCTGAAGAACCCCCCGGTCAGACCTGTCAGAGAGGGACGATGCCGCACATAGGCAGCGGCCAACTGACTACGGAGGATTTCCCTATAGTATTTGAGTTTGTCCTCCCTCTCAATAGCTGGGAAAAAGGCTCCCATTTTGGACCGGTAGCGAGGTCCAAAAGGGTGGAGAGCCAGAAGTCATCCCTCTGCCGGATGCTGACTATTCAGCTGTCACTAGCCAGGCAAATCAGCATGCTGCGGGCCATCTGCACAAGTGACTCCGAGGGGCTCCCTGCCTCTATCTCAACTGTATAACTGCCACGGTGCTTGCGGTCATCTGCCTCATCTTCCTCATCTCCATCTTCCTCCTCCAGATGCTCCTGCTCCTCCTCTCTGTCACCTGGGTAGAAAATCCACTCATTTCACCAGACAATGCTTCTGCTCCAATGTCCTCCTCCCATCCCCCTCCATTTAGTCCCCACGGACTCATGTGGCCGTGAGATGTATCGCCACGTCTCCAGCCCCCTGCCCAAAACAGATTTTTTAGCATCTGTTCCAGGACTAAGCAGTGGAATGACGTTATTTCATCCCGTAGTCCTGGCGACTGACAAATAACGTGGTCTCCTCGAATGGCCCCCAACAAATGGCAGGTGTCACGCATGAGCTGCCACTGGCTTGACATCAAAGTTACACAGGGGAGTACTCCTGTCCGCCTGGATCATAAACAAAATCTTTAAATGGCCTTTCTCTGTTCATACAGTCGGTCCAACATGTGCAGGCTGGAATTCCAACGGGTGGAAACATCGCATATCAGAGTGTGTTGGGGGGGGGCCGTTCTGCCGCTGCAACTCGAGGAGGGGGGTTCCTGGCTTTGTAGGAATGGATGAAGTGCATGCACAGTTTCCTGGCCATTTTCCAAAATCTTCTGAAGATCGGTGAAGACTTCAGAACCTTTTCACAACCAGATTGAACACGTGCACCATGCAGGGCGCATGGACCATCCCTCTTCGGTTCAGCGCGGGCACCATGTTCCTCCCATTGTCCGTCACCATGGTTCCGATATGAAGTTGGCGCGGAGAAAGCCACACATCGATTTTTCTTGCTGCATGACGCGGAGCAGTTCCTCCCCCGTGTGAAATCGTTCTCCGAGGCAAGCCAGGTGTAGAACTGCGTGACAAAACCCCTGTGCCCTACACATGTGGGATGATGGAGCAGTACTTGTGGAGGCTGAGAAGGGTGGTGGTGGTGGGGAGGAGGCGGACATTGGCGCAGGAAACCGCAGTTTGACAACGTGGAGGAGAAAGTGCCGTCTCCTGTCCAAGTTTTTTGGTGTGCCTGGGCAGGAAAACACATTCACCCAGTGGGCCATAAAGGGACATGTACTGGCCCTGAACGTAGTTACAGCTCCAGACGTCCGCGCTGCCGTTTCACCTTGGAACAAACCAATAAAGGGTCAAGGACTGGCCCACCTTCTGTTCTACATATTAATGAAGTGCTGGTTTCTGTTTTTTGGAAAAGAAATTACGGCTTGGAACTCTCCATCTCGGCTCAGCACAAGCCATTAGTTTTTCGGAACGGTGCAGAGTCCACCATTTGGAAAAGGGAGGGACTGCAGCACCAAGAACTTGGACAGGAGCACGGACGTTTCTGCACCTTAGGATGGTTGGACGCATACTGTTGTCTCTTTGCAATTGCCTCGCTGAACGACTGCTGGCGCCATGAGTAGCGAGGAGCAGGAGCATCTGGACCGGGAGATGATGTCAAAGAGAAACAGCTCCCTTCTGCAGAGGTGGTGGAGCCTTGACTGGCTGCAATGGCATGCGTGCCACTGGGCGCTGCTGTTGCTGCGGCGGCAGGATGGACCACCACATCTGAGCCACGTTTCTCCCAGGCCACCGGATGGTGACGCTGCATGTGTTGATGCAGGCCGTGGTGCCAACGTTAGCTCCCTGGCCACGCATAACTTTCTGCATACAGATTCTACATATACTCCTCCGGTGTCTTAGCAAAGAACTGCCACACCGCCGAGTATCGGATTTTACCGCCAACGCTCCGCACTGAGTGACTACTGCCACCGCTGCCTCGCTGAGCCCCTGTGCCGCTACTTTCTTGGACCTGCGAAGCGGGTTTTTTACCCCGTGGCCGCTTGGCTCCCGACCTCACAGTGCTGCTATCCTGCTGACTCACGGCCACACAACCCACTTGCTGGCTGCGCCGCTGCCTGACGCGCAAGCTGACGCCCTCTTCTCCTGACGATGATGAAGCCCTTGCCTCACCCGGCTCCCAAGTGCGGTCGGCTACATCATCATCTATTTAATCTATTTGTGTTTCATCGTCACTGCTGTCCTCATCACCGGTCTTGGTATGCAGAGGCCTGACCGCTCACAACATGAGCCTCCCATGCTCACTCTCACATCTATACTGTTGCCGCCTACCGCAAGAAGCAGGGGAATTGGCCCCTATATTCTCGCTGCCAATACTGCTGACTGCCCTCCTCAAATTGTTTCATTCCTCGCTATATAGTGTCGCTGACGCCCAGACCACATAGTAGATCACTGGCTGAGGAACCGGATGGGACAGAGGGCTGGTTGAGACAAGGTGAGAGGCCGCTGAACCGCTCCCGGCCATGCCAACTAAGGGTTGTGTCTGAGGTTTTCCCCACCGACTTTTGGTGGGGTTTGTCTGGATGTAAACTGGAGGAAGTGGATGACCCTACGTCAACCAATGCAAGAACCATTGAGTATGCTGTAACAACCTCACTCACTGGGCCGCTAGATGACAGGCGGCGTTGTGGCCCTCACCGAGTGAGCCCCTCTGCCACGTCCCCTTGCTGTGCTGGCGACCTGGGCCTGGAATGTTTGTGCCTCTGCCACTCGGCAGGTGGAGCCTGCCGACCACGTCTGTCTGACATAATGTTTGTTCTAAAATGTTCAGACACTGTTTGATGAAGATATCCTGTAAGAAAATACACACCCTGTATTGACTCCAAGATGAACCCATAACAACTATGGGTAACCCTTGATATAAATTGCGCTCACACAATGGGCAGGAAAAAAATGACTTGGTAGTGTCCGTTTAAAACTCTGTATTTTACGGACTGTAAAAGCACAAACAGGCTTAAAGGATGTGTGTCTCAGTTACAAGCTCTAGCCCACATCAATGTTTTTATAAGAAAGGAATTTGTTGAATTGAGGGGCGTGCTTCTTCTCTGGCCTCTTCTCCTCCGTCACTCCCCGCCCCCCCCCCACCCTTACACACAAGGCAGCTCTCCTCTGGTAACTTCTATACAGCAGGGGGGGTGGGGGCAGGGGGGATTGCGGCCAGAGTTAACCCTGTGTGTGCCTACATGGATCTTCTGCAGCATCTAGACCAGCTGTATTAGGGCTGGACCTCTGATGTGGAGAGGTCTGTGATTGGCTGGGTGGAAGTGGAGGGAGCAGAACGGAGAGGGGATGTGCAGTGTTTCCTATACCCTCTCTTAGCATACAAATTCTGCACATGCTCCAGCAACAAACAGTCCCTGTCAACAGTCACAGGGCATCTGTGAGTGTTACTCAGGATTGTGGTCACTAGGTAACAGCATGAGCATGTAACGTTCAGCAGCTCCCTGATCTGTATAGTAGTTATTATAGATTTACAGCTCCACAGACACATCAGGGATTAGTATTAACACACAGGGTCACTGCTTCCACATCTGATTATCAGCCCATCTCTGCTCAATCTGTGTAGAGAGCGCGAGGAAGCAGGCACACATGGTTAAATCAGGCAGCATGGACACAGAAACCAGAGTCCCTTCCCTCCCACGACAGAAGCATTCTGTTGGGAGGGCTCTCTGCTCCAACCTGTATTCAAAAGGTATGAGTCTTACCCAGACCTGACACCATGGATAAGGATCAACAGGTCTGCTGCTATAGAGATTTGAGAAGCTGATGTGAGTAACCACGAACAGGGGCTTACTCAAAATCAGTAGACATTTTGTGGAATGAACATAATGGCAAAGCGGCTTTTTTTTTTAAAGATCTTTTATATTAAAACCCAATCTTTGTAGCGAGACCGACCCCTTAATGAACCTTCGGATATGAATTATCTACAGAATTGTCTTCTGTGGCGGTGAAAAAGAAAGTTTCCTTTCACTCGAGTACAACTGCAGAAAAATACTTAGTTAACCCCTGGATGTAAATGCGCCAGAACATTGACAGCCACATACTACTAGCTTGTAGCGTGTTTACATGGCGTGTTTTTTTACGCTAACACAACAAGAGAAAATTTGTAATTATCCTTTCGCTTTGTGCAATTATGCCTACAGAAGAAAATTTATTTTTGGCGTGAAAGTCCGGTTTATTTTAGAGTCACCTAAAGGCAGCAAAACAATCGGCTTAATTTAACCCACAGATGTAAATTGCGCCAAACAATTGAGCAGCCACAAACTACGACTTTGTGGCGTGTTACAATGGCGTGTTTTTACACTACCACAACAAGATAAAAAATTGTAATTAACTCGCTGGTGAATTTATCTACAGAAAAAATGTTATTTTTTGGCATGAAAGACGGTTATTTTAGTCACGCTACAGCAGCAAAACAATGCTTAATTAACCCCTGGATGTAAATCGTGCCGAAACAATTGAAGCAACCACAACTACGACTTTGTACGTGTTAGCAATGGCGTGGTTTTTACCTACAGCAACAAGAGAAAAAATTGTAAATTACCCTTCGCTTGTGAATTATGCTACAGGAAAAATGTCTTTTTTGTGGCGAGTGAAAAAGACGGGTTTTCTTTTAGTCACCACAACAGCTAACGAACCGCTTACGTTAATTTAACCCCATGGATGTAAATTGCGCAAAAGAATTGAGCAGCCAATAAATGAAGTGGTATGTGTATTGTAAAAAACGCTGTGTTCTTTAAATGAATACAACAGGAACTGGCTAGAGCCCCTTGGATATTCAATTACTGTGAGGGCAGATAGCTTTAACAAGAATAATGAGCTGCACTGGACACACACTGACTTTCAGATCCAATAGATACCGCCCACAAAATCAGAATAAACGTTTAAGAGAAGGCAGTCTCTGAGACAAGCTGAGACTACGCTCCCCAGAAAGAAATCGCTGTCTAAAAAATCAGTTCTTCAGTAAGAGCTAATACAATGCAGCCGCGGCAGCACTTTCCCTGATCTGTACAGTGAGAGGCGGTAATGAGCTCCCAGCGTGGACCCCGGCAACCCCCCCCTTTTCATTGTTTATATACGTGCGGTGACGTCACAGAATCCCGCCGGTCCCTCTGAGGGGCTCATCTCTGCACATTGTCATGCAGCTAGCCCTGTCTTCACGCCAAGATGCTTTGCCCCATGTACGCCTGTGCTCGCAGCCATTTTTAATCAAATCAAAAGCAACACTTCGTTCACGCATATACGACAAAACTTCGACTTCGTTCCGAACTGAAGTTTTCCTGAAATTCTAAACGAATTCCACTTCGTTAGCATCAATTCGCCCATCTCTAGTTCTGGTTCTTGAGGAGCAAGCTTACCTGCAGATAAGTCATGGCAAGTTTTTTACTTCAGATTTCAGTCGATGGCAAATTAGAACCAAATCTAATATGATTCAGGTAGCACTGAAATGAGTTTTGGCGAAAATTGACCCTAGCCCAATCCTTTAATTGGGTGTGGGATTATGGTTAGGGTTTTTAAAGGTTTGAAAGGGGTTGTCCAGTATAAAAAAAAGCTATATTTCAATAGGGCGATACTTACCTTCCGGTCCCTCGCTGCTGCAGCTCTTGGGGTCGACAGGGATCAGGAATATTCTTCAGGTTCTTGTCCCGACAGGAGAGGCTCACTCTCCATAGAGAGTAAATGGAGTGTGAGCTTCTCCCTTGTGTCAGGATAAGATATTGGAAGTGAAGAAAAGCAGATCTCCGGGGAGTTCAGAAGCTACAATAGCGGGGTACCGGGAGGTGAGGTAAGACTACATTTAAATCTAATTTTAATAACAACTCGTTTCAGGGATTAACTCATCTTTCATTGTAGCTCTCACTCCAGACCTCTAATTACTCCCATAACAACATCTCTTCTGATTTCTGATTTTCACATTGTAGAGGTAACCTAAGGAAACGAAAAGTGAGTGCCTGAGTGAGAGCACGAAAGGCCCTGAAGTTAAGAGAAAGGAACATAAAGAGGTGCTCTCACCATGCTGTTTCACAGAGCCACAGCCAGCTTCCAGCCCCCAGCATGCCTGTTCAGGCTGTAGGAGCAGCAGTGACTGGCATATCAGCTCTGCTGCTCCTAGCTGATTACAATGTCCTTGTTACAGGGATATTGCTAACAGAAGAGGGTAAACAGTAAGGCAGAAGGCTAAATAGCTTTAAAGGGTTAAAGTTTGTCGGTAACTTTAGATAAGCAAGCTCCTGTTTTATGGATAATGCACAGCCGAAAGTGACAGAACAATGGCCAGTGAGAGCTACTTGAACATGAGTGCAGAGAGAAGTGTTCAGTAACCTAGGCGAAACTTGTGTACACAAACAGGATACAAGATCTCCTCTGTCTCTGAAACAAAGTGAAATTGAAAAAACAATGTATTTGATAATAATTTTTATTTACTTTTGCCTACATGCTTAAAGAGAACCTGTCACAATGTTTATGCCGCCCCTTGCTGAGTGACAGTACAAGCAAGTGTGACAGCCATGCTGTTCCTGCGCTGTGGCTCTTATTCTGTAAGGTGCTGTAGTTTTTTAGAGCAATTAGGGGCGACATGTATCGAACGGGGCTGCGCCAGAATCGGGTGTCTGTTCAGCTAGTAATATTCAGGGTTTTTTTACAAAAAAAAAAAAGGAATGCCCGTTCTTACATTTTTAAATCTGCCGCATGGCACTCCTGGGCGCATTACATATCGCCTGCGGCGCTTTGCAATGTTCTCTCGGATGGCGTCAGTGGGAGCGCAGCTAGAACTGTAACGAGAGATATAATGTATAGCTTTCGGCTATGGGAGCATTTCTAGACCTATTACTGATGGAACAGCCAACCCACTTTGAAAAGTGGTATACCTGAGCCGAGAACGGTCCGCCCGAGTGATAGGTATGTGCCTGATTTTATACCCACAGTAGAGCAAGTTTATAAACTATGCGCCATTCTAGACGAATGTTAGCGTAAACCACGTAACAGCCAATTTCAAACAATTTGCCCTTAAATGCTTTAAATCTGCAGTTTTCCAGCCAGTAAGGAGTCGAAAAGAGTCTTGTTTTTCATGAGCCCCGACCACGCCGAGGCAAATATGGCCTCCACCCACCTGCATAACTGATTATTAGTTGAAGTAGGTAGAAATCCAATGTGAATAACCTATCAAGTGGTTGGTGCTAACCTTGGGTGGGGGCGGGGCTAAAGGAACTGCTCCATGAAATGAAAGGACCCTTTTTCTGTCTGTAACTGACAGATTTCAGGCTTTAAAATTCGCTAAAACTAAAGCATCTTAAAGAAAATAAGGGACACAGCGCTGGAAACAGCATGTCTGTCTACTAGTCTTGTGTTGTCCGTCACAAGAGTGCTAAAAACTATGTGACAGGTTCTCTTCAAAGCTAATCATTGTTATGAGTAAAACCCTTTAAGCCCTAAAACTCCCTAAAAACCTTAACCCCATTCTAGTCATTAGTTGATTGGCCATTCATGTTGTTAATTCCTAGAAAATACACTTCTTGCTTGCAAAAACAAATCAGTGATGACACGACTGTTGTTGTACAATCTAGAATACAGCCCAGCACTCTTGCATTACTGCTTCATACCTGATTAAAATGCTAGCGAAATATAGATTGGGGGGTGTCCCCTTACTGAAAATTTTAATGTTTTAAATTTTATCAGACATGTTATCATTGTAATACCTGTGAAAAAAATGTTGGATACATACCTTTAGATTATCTGGCAGTTCAGCACGACCTGCATATCCAGTGCTCATGGTTATAAAAACACAACATGTTGGATTTAGTGTCAGCTCAGTCCCTTCAAACAAAAATGTTTTCATGTTTCTTATGATCGCCTGTTGTATACTCAGAATCTGCTGCGCCACTACTGACAGTACCTCCACCTAGTAATAGAAAAATATTTCTTATGGCATCAAGTATAACATACTCTAGTTGTGGTCTTATTTTTAGAAGAAAAGCACTGTGTTTTTTTCAATGAAGCTATTAAATGAATCAAATTACACTCTATAACATTGTAAGGTGGTAAATAATGACTATTCCACTGCAAACGTCTGGTTGTTAATGCAATATCTACATAGGGATATAGAGGCCCATTTCCCAATCAACCATTCACTATCACTCCCAGTGTTTCTAAATGTACATTTTGTGTTTGCTAACTCGTGTAAAAAGCTATTGGATATTTTGAAAACCCTTGTTGCAAGTATGTTAGGCAAAGCGAAAGCAGTTTTTGCTGAATTAGAGAAGCTATAAAACTGACCTTCCTTTGAGGCGAGTTGAGAATCTGTAGCATTTACATTAGTTGTTCAATTAAACTTTCAAAATGGCCTAGAAAAAGGAGAACTTTCAAGTGAATACTTGACATCTATTCTTGTACATGAGAATGAGAGGTGTATCTAGTGGGCGAGAAAAATTGCCAAGAAACAGAAGATTTCCTGTGTATACTTGCCCTTCAGAGAAGCACAAACAGGCTCTAACCAGAGTAGAAAGAGAATGTGGGAGGCCTTCGCTGCACAACTGAGCCATAAGACAAGTTACTTTAGAATTCCGCGTGGTTTGAGAAATCGACGCCAGTCACAGGTCCTCACTGGGCAGCTTCATTAAATAGTACCTCGCAAAACGCCAGTGCAACGTTCCTACAGTGGAAGGGCGACTCCAAATATATTAATATGGCTAAAGTACACGAAAACATTCGGACAGAGGAAGATGGAAGAAAAAGTGTTATGGACAACAAATCGAAGGTTGAGGTGTTTGATCCCACAGAAGAACATGTTGAGATGCAGAACAACTGAAATGATGCTTGGAGAAAGTGCCTGATACCAGGCTGTCAAGCATGTGGAGGTCATGTGATGTCCTGGGGTTTGCTTGGGTCCTGGTAAAGTGGGAGATTTGTACAATTAAAGAGGGATGGTGTATAAGGAAGGCTATCACTACCTGCACTCCATTTTGCAACAGCCATGCCCTTGTACGCCGTGTGGATCAGCAATGTAGGTGGGAGCCAAGTTCATCCTGCAACTGGACAATGACCCAAAGCCACCTCCAGAATGAGTGCAAGAACTATTTAGGGGAGAGTACGCAGGCACTGTATTCTATCTGTAATGGAGGTGGGCCACGCAGGGCACCCAATCTCAACCGCCATTGAGTCTGTTGGGGAGCAGCCTTGACCGTACTGTACGCAAAAGTTGCCCATCAAGCCAGTGCCAACTTGTGGAGAGGGCTTTTCTGGAAGCAGTGGGGTTGAAATTTCTCCAGAATACCTCAGCAAAGTAACATCTAGAATGGAAAAGGGCTGCAATGCTGGAATTGCTGCAAAGGGAGCATTGTTTGACGCAAGCAAAGTTTGAAGTAGAAAATTATTTTATTTCAATGAAAATCCTTATTTTCGAAACCTTGTCAATGTCTGGACGATATCTCTATTCATTTTGCAACTCATTTGATAAATAAAAGTATCAGGGAAAACACAAAATTGTCTGAGTGACCCCAAACTCTTGAACGTTAGTGTAGCTGTGCTTACAGAGCTCTCCCCCATTTCTGTGGAAGTTCTGAATAATCCCAAACACACTTGTTTGGCTATATTTTGAACTTCCTTAGAAATGAACTGCATAAGTGCAGCCATCTCCCTGTTCCCTGAGTTCGTCTTGTAGTGATGTACCAGCTGGCCTCAGAAAGGACTTTACACGATGGGAAAACCCCTTTAACATTAACATTTATGTTTGACTTTTTAACCTATGCAATTCTTCGATTTGGCAAATTACTTTTTGTTAGAAGGGTCCCTTGACGATAATTTGCCAATTCACAACAGGGCATTAAAGGGGGTTTTGCGCTATCTCAATTTCATACCTCCTGGCGTCCTGCCTTTCTGCTCTGTGCGTCAGAGGGGCCGTGTGTTGGATTGTGTTTTGATATTGCATATCAGGTGACCCAGCAGGATGACTCACCAAGGCCTTTCCCTCTCACCTAGTCAAAGAAGGCCTGTTTTTTATGTATAGAATTGTAAGTAGGCTACACTGTAGCTCAGAGGTAACATTTTGGCTATACAGCACAAGGGTCTTTGATCGTAAGCCCGGCAGGAACTTAACCTGTTCATTTTTTTCTCTTTATCAATGCAACATGCCTGATTGAGGGTTTCTTTTTGTCTTTTGTTTGCACTGTTTTGACTTATTCCTAACTAGCCAAAGGAACGGTATATTAATGACAGCACCTGGGGTTTGAACACTCCAGTAGCTACCTGAGAAAGGAGAGTATTTGCTGAGACATTTGCGAGCAGGACGAGGAGCTCACAGCCCTGGTCGAATCCCCTGGAGATGAGCGGTAAACAATGGAGTCACTAGAGAAGAGCTGCTAAAACAAAAACGTGCAGAAGTTTTAATAATGATGAATGGTGAAAATGTTTATTAATTTTAAACTTCTCACACATCCAATTTTTACTTTTTGCAAAACCCCTTTCAAAATTCACAGTCGAAAGTAGTTACTAAACTAACAAGCCCTCTACACCTCACTATTAACCACAAAATTTCCTAACATCTAGATGTGTAAGCCATAAAATTTCACTTTTAGTCTAGCATTAATTTTAAAAGCAACAGAGCTGGAGAAAAATATCACTAAATCTATACTCATTTGATTCTAAATGATGGCTTTAGGGTGCTATTTTAATTATTGAGCTAGAAGACTGATTTAGGGAGTCAGCAACAATCCTTAATGAATTTCAGAGTATGATAGAAAGGCAGAATATGCATTTAGAATCAAATAAGTATAGATAAAGGAGGCATATTTCTAGGGCTTGTTAGAAATCTTTGGCAACTTTGTTGTGTTGACAAGTCTACCACAAACTATCCCTCTGTTAAAAACCCTAAGGCCTGGTTCACATCTGCAATGGAGGTTCCACAGTGATTGCCCAAAGTAATCAGCTGTTGTCTGAACCTAGCAAGCAAGGGGGCCTTTTCCCACCCCTTGACGGTTTTTGGTGCGTTTTTTTTTGGGAGAAATTTTACAGTTAATTGCTTTGCCCCCTTCCGCATAAAAATTCTTAACACATAAAAAAACACCCTCTTAGAGCAACTTTAAAATTTTTTTTCACCCAGGCTCCATTTTTTGTGTGCAAATTTTAGGGGTTGAATGGGGCCCGAATTTTATTTGCCTGTTCTACCGGGGGATCCCTAAATTTTGGCGCATTCAAACGGGAAAAACGACAATTAGGCTCAGGTAAGGGTTTTTAAAATGGCCCCTTCCGGTTTCCCCCCTAGTAATGCGCCTGAAATTTTTCCGTACTGAAGCTATTAAAAACTATAGGGTTTGGGAGGTTTTAGTGGGGAAAAACGCCTCCGCAACCCCCCCCCCCCCCCCCATTTTCAGGCGCTTTTCCCCGGGGGGGCTTTGGGAACGTGCCTGTTTCTGGAGTTTCACCCATTTAAAAAATATAGCGACGGGGCGGGGCTAGTCTTCGGGCTGAAAAGGGGCCCGATTTTTGGCGAAAACCCAAACCCTGCATGTCCCCCTTAATGCGTTACTTAGCGCTTTTTAGCCTTTCAAAAGGGGGCAATTCAGGCTCCCCGAAAAAACCCCTTTTAAAGGTCTTAAAACCCGTTTTCCCGCAGGGAATGCGCCTGGATTTGCCAAAAAAAACGGTGGGTATTTTTTTCATTGGTTTTTAGTGCAACACCCTCCAGCAAGCTCCCCCTCTCAGGGGCCAAATTTCAAAATGCCGGGTGGTGCTTTGTTTAATTTCACTTCAAAATTGGGAGGCGCCTGATTAATAATATTTGCGAACAGGGCCGCGCCATTTTCGGGTGAAAAGATCCTTTTTCTGGCGCGGGCCCCGTTCATAAAATACCCTGTTTCCCCGAAAATAAGGGCAGTGTCCCTTTTTTTTAATTTTTGCTCCCAAAGACGGGGCCCAAGACTTTTTTTTAGGGGAATTTTTTTTTTTTAAAAAAAATTCACATTTTTTGTTGAAAAAAAAAAATCCCAAAATTTTATTTAAAAACGGGGTGATTTCCCTCACAAAAAAACAGCATAAACCAAAAATCTGAAATTTTATAACTAAAAAGAACTTTGTCCCTTATTTTGGGGGTTCTTATTTTCGGGGGGAAACAGGGTTTTCGCCCTTAGTTTTTCACTTTCCCTTTCAGACTCTACAGGGGAACATTGATTTACACTTTTGCCCAATTAAACAATTTTGGTTTTTCTGAAAAATGGGAGGAAAAACAGGGTTTCCGGCCCGAGCAGGGGGGGCCCTTCCCCATCCATTTTTCAACTTTTTAAAGGGGCCAAAAAAAAGGGTGGCAATTTTTAAAAAAAGGATTTCCCATTTTAACCCTTTGGGAAACAAACTAATGATCGTATTAAAAAAAAGTTTTTCTAAGCTGGACCACCCACTTTAAATTAAAAAAAAATTTGGGAAATAAAACCCGTTTTGAATTTTTCAGTCAAAGCTTTATGACGGGTTTTCCCTTTGGGAAAAAGCAGAGTTTTGGGAAAGCAGCTCTGAAGTATGAAATTTATAATACAATTGAGGCTTTTTAAAAATTAGTGCAAAAGTTTTTTAAAATTTTCTCCTATTTAAATGAACGTATTTTTTTTTTAAAAAAAAACAAGGGGAATTGGTAAATTTTTTTATTTAAAATTTTTTGCATTTTCGCTAAAGAGGGCCTAAACACCTCCGAAAAACCTGGGTGAACAATAAATTTAAAAATAAACACTTTCCCCAAATATTTGTAAATTTTTAAAAATGGAAGCAAATTTTTTTTACCTAAGTTTTAGTAGGAAAAAAAAAAAGGCAGGTCAAATTGCACCCCACCGCATGATGGATTACTATATTGACAGCTCAGTGAGACTTTCTGCTTCTGAGCTGGGAGAGTCCACTAGGTAAGGGGGGTCTGTAAGGGCTGCAGCATGTGATCAAATGGGGGGCGTGCCCTATCTTCAAAGCTGGGAAAGTTATTACCCCTAGCAAAAAAGTGTTTAATTTTGGGTGCCTGTGTGTTATTAAGGAGAGGAGGCTAGAAGCAGCAGCAACAGGTAAACCCTGTCACACACCCCATTCCCCACTTTGCTGTGCTTCAGGGGTATTCAGTTTAAAACTCACTTTTAAAAATTTTTCAAATATTTTATTTTCCTCGCTTTCCCCTGCCAATTTTGGGATCTACAAAGAAAAATTCCTAACCATTTTTGACTTATTTAAAGAAAAAATGAAAGTAAAAAAACCCGGGCCCCTTTTTAATACTGAAGGGAAAACCTCTTTATTTGCTAATGACATGTAAAAGGAAAAAATCTTATAACTTAAACTTTTACAAATTTTGTGTTTTTGGGGTTTTTAGGGGGGATTAGGTGTTTTTTAGCATTGTTTTCTTGAAAAGAGAAGACAGTTTTCATAAAATGGTTTAGCAAAGTTTATGTTTGACTTTTTTTCCTTTTTTAAATTTTCCCCAAAATTTGGGTTTAAACTTTAATATAAAATGTGGGCTAATTTCTATATTTACATTTAAACATATTAAATTTACCTCAATTCTGTTAAATTCATCGAAACAGGCCCAGGCTCCAGACTGTGCTAGACCTTTGGGGAAAAATTAAACCCATTTTTCGTGGGATCAAGGCCAGGCGCAATTATACCAAAGACAAAACTGAATGGGAGGGCAAAAAAATAATGATGCCCCCCTTTTTCTTTTTAATGTGTTTTTTCCCTTTTTGATTAATATTAGGGGAAAATCATAGAAAAGGGATTTTCCCTTCAATTTAAAAACAGTAATTGGAATGGGTATTTTTGGGAATTTTTTCCTGTACTTGACAAAACTACTCAATATGCATCGGCATACCTATTTTCAAAATTGCCTTGTTTTTAGATAATAAAATTTAAAGAAATAACAAAGAAACTCCTAGGATACAGATGGGAGCACAAAAAGAGAATAAGGTGTGATCAGGGTAACTATGAGGAGTATAGATGACACAGGATCTAAACTAATTAAATAAGTGGCATAGCTAGAAGATGGGGCTGAATGGGTATGGGCCCCAGCTGTTTTTATTAAATAACTTGTGTTTTTTAAGCCCTTGGGCAGGGCCTCTTCCTTTGTACGCTGTTAGTTAGAATTTGTCACCCTTTGTACTTGTTTCCATGTTATGTATGAAAACCCCATGTAAGTGCTTGGAACCAAGGCGCCCTAAAATAAATAAAATAATAAAATGGGGATAGATAGTTTAGTTGAAACCCAGCTGGCCCCGGGGGGAAAGAAACCTAGCTACACCTTTTAATTTGGGGGAATTATAGTAAATACAAAAAGAAATTTGGGCAAATCATTGTTTTATTAGGGCTTTTTGAGGGTAATATTTATAGTTTTTATTGATGATTTGATATACTCTTTGTGTGCTTTTTATCAAAGTTTGAACCCCTCAGGTCTTTGGAATGCTGTAATAGACATTTGCCTCCACCACCTCATTTTAATTGGAACATTATGGCCTGGGAGGTATAGCTATTGATATTTAACAAGGCTTTCTTTGTGTTAATAGATCAGTAAGAGGTGGGGATCCATATCTTAATGCTCAACTTTAAAACTAGTGCATTATGGAACTTGTATGTTTTGATGCATTGGCCCCCTAAACTGTATTCTCTTACTGAAGAAGGGGGGCTAATTATAACCATGAATTGCAGTGGGATGGGCAGACATTCTTGAGTATATGCAAATGTAATTTGCTGTGTGTGTCTCCAATGCTTGCATGAATAATTCCTGGACTATTTTCACCTTCAAATGATTTTTAATTTGAAAAACCCTGGATCAAACATCTGAAAAGTCTTACTTAAAGCTATGACAAAAATGGCACTTCCAAGTGGGCAGACAACGATTTGGTTATCGGACAATGCAAGGGTTCTCAATGCTTAGAAAAGTGGTTACGCACTGCCTACATTAACCCTTAAGGACCCAGCCTGTTTTGACCCTTCACTGGACACAGCCCTATTTTTTGAATTCTGATCATGTGTCAATTTATGTGTGTGAATAACTTTTTTGACACTTTTACCTATCCTTTTGCTTCAGAGATGGTTTTCTTGTGACAACATTGTGCTTAAGTTAGTAGAAATTTTTATCCATTATCAATCCTTGTTTGTTTTGAAAAATACAAATTTCATTGAAAAAATTTGGGGAAATAATTTACGATTCGGATATAGTTGCAAAAATTTTTCTGCGGTGCAAGACAGATAATTATTACAACCACAAAATTGTTTATTACTAGCCATTACCATACGTTCCACTATAGAAGTTGGCCATTCATTTTTTAAATATTTTTTTTTTTTAACGGACATTAGAGGGCTTAGATTATTTAGTAGTTATTTCTCACATTTTCAAGGAAAAATTTGCACAATATAATTTTTTTAGGGACCACTCCAGTTCTGACGTGGCTTGAGGGGCCTGCATTTATATACGCCCCATAAATATTGCCATCTAAGAGAAAATAGAAACACTTAACGTTTTTACATCCCATATTTAGGAAGTTTGATAACCCTTCTTATATTTCACAGAAATTAAAAGCCAAAGTGGTGGTGATTATTTCAAAATTTCTATCTTTTTGCAGATTTTCAATATTTATAATATTCATGGAATACGGTAAATGTGATAGGTAAATGCTAAAATAATTTCAATTCACCGCCACGGTCTGCCGTTTTTAGAGATATTTCCTTATTGTGGCCTAGTTGCTTATTTGCCTCACCATAAGCCCCAGAATAGGGGAGCAAACTACTATACTCTGGCGGGTCTCATTTCAATACGATTTTATTTAGGTGCATTTAAGGTTTGGGGACACCCTTAAGGTGCTAAAACTTAATAAAACACCCCTAAATAGACCGCATATTGGAAAACTCCACCCTCTTAATGTATATATCCAAGGGTGCATTGAGTATATAGACCCCACAGGTGATTCCACAAAATTTTTTTTAGCATAAAGGCTGTGAAAATGTACAAATTTTTTTTTTTCAATAATCACTGAAAATTTTAGCTTAAAATTTTTCATATATACATGGAATCTGGAAAAAAGGAAACCTAAACACCTTGTTAAGCAATTTTCTTCCAAGTTCGGGCAATTCCCTACATGTGGGTTGTAAACTGCTGTTTGGGCGCGCATGGCAGGGTAGTTATAACGGGAGGGGCGCTATTTGGCTTTTGGGATAGCAGATTTTGGTGGGGCCATGTCGGAAATTTGCAAAAGACCACCAAGAGCAGGACAACAGGCGATACTTCACAGAGTCGCCCCATTTTGGATTCATCACCCAATCAGGGATATAATCTAGGGTTTTTGTGTACTGTTGCATTGTTGGAATGCCACAGGTGTTCCTTAGTTTTTTTTTTAGCAATTGGGCAAAAATGAAAATGGGGGGAAAAATCGCCAGTTCGGTCATTTGTTTTTTTGAGTTTCAAATTTTACAGCATCGCCGTGCTCTGTCGTAAATGATGTGGATAACTTTAACTAAGGGGGTCGGGACCAATTACAATGTTATAGCTTCTTTTATAGTTTTTTTCTGTTTTATGAATTTTGCACAGTAGAAATACATCTATAAAACATTATTGCCGTTTTTATGTTGTTACTATTCTGAACACCCATAACTTTTTTAATTTTGCTGTGTGCAGGAGCGGTGTATTGGGCTTGTTTTTTGCGGGGATGAGTGAAGGTAGTTTTTATTGGTACCCATTATCGGGGTGCATATGATTGCTTGATGTTCACTATTTTATTAAGGTTTTTATGATGACGGTTTTTGAACAAACTACAGCAATTGGTAGGGTTTTTTATTTTTATTTTTCTTATTGCGGTCACTGTACGGCATTTATGACATGGTTGCTTTACTCAAGCCAGTCAATACGAATACACCGATACACAATTGGTTATTTTTTATGTTATTACTGTTTTATACAATAAAAAACACTTTAATTCAACAGGAAAATACGTTTTTGCATTCGCCAATAGTCTGAGAGCCCATAAACTTTTAAATTTTTCTGTGCTTGGAGCTGTGTAGGGACTTGTTTTTTGCGAGATGAGTTGACGTTTTTATTGTCTCTCATTTTTGGGGGAGGCACAGGCTTTTTGAGTCGCTTATTATAATCCATTTTTTGTAGCCAAGGTTGAAGGAAAAAATTACTGAAATCCTAGTAGTGTGTTTTTTATTTTTATTTTTAAACAGGGGATCACGTGCAGTATCAGTGATAGTTAGCCTTTACTCTTTGGGTAACTACGATTATGGCAGATACCTATTTATATTAGTATTTTTTTATGTGGACGCACTATTTAAAAATAATTAGACATATAAGTTGTTTTTAGTGTTGTTTAAAACAAATATTTATGCATCGCTATCTTCTGAGTGCTATACATTTTTTATTTTTCCGTTTATACGAGCTGTATAAGGAATTTTTTTTGCGGGATGATCTGACGTTTTAAATTGGTACAATTTGACGTTTCTAGACGTTTTTGATCGTTTTTATTCCATTTTATGTGCTGCGGGGATGAAACCATTATCTTATTCTGTGATTGTTTTTTTGTTTTGTTTTTTAACGGCGTTCACCGTACGGGTTATTTACATGACCAGATTTATGAGGGCAAGTGGTCGTTACGTCACGCCGGCGATACCAAATATGGGTTCTTTATTTATTTTTGAGTCTTTTTTTGGGGCGGATTTGGCATTTGTACAGGGAAAAAAAGGGCGGTGTATACGTATTTTTTATTTTATTTATAGTGTCTGTGTTTCTTTTTTTTCACCTTTTTCACTATATTTTATATTACATTTCCCCATAGGGGATTGGAATGAGAGATCTTTAGATCTCTCATTTCCTAGGAGTTCAGTGCTATAGGCTTGTTTGCTATGACTGGTTCCTATGAAACTGTCAGTCACGGATGCCGGAACATGCCACAGGGCACGGCACGGGCATCGGACGTCACAGACAACCCGGAAGGCCGTACTCTGCTTGTGCTGCTGTCTGTCAGAGGGTCAGGAGCTGCACCGGACGCCCGTCCGTTGCGCGCTGCCGCCGATCAGAGGACGCATGGAGGAGCGATCTCCTCCTGCGTCTCTTAGTTATGCGACCTCTGATCGTCGCGATAATTAAGGGGTTAACCGCCCCCACCCCGGAGCGATCCGGGGTCGGGCAGACGCTGCGGGATGGTCAGCCTGTAATATACAGCTGCACCCCGGCAAGATACCGCGCAAACCTCTGCTTTAGAGATCGCGCGATCCTCAGGACGTATCCATACGTCCAGGGTGCCGTCGAACCCCTAACGGACCATGGATGTTTGGTACGTCTAAGAGTCGTTAATGGGGTTAAAGCAAAAAAGGTATCAATAAAGGTAAGCAAATATATCTTATATGCTGCTTACTATTTTATAATTCTGTCTCTTCATAGTATGGGTTCCCTGTCCGATTCTGAAGTCTCTTTTTTTAGTCTGATACAAAGAACTTTCGATAATATATATGTGAGATGTGATCGTTGGGTCAATACTATTATGTATATGTGTTTGTGTGGAGTGATTGTGTGAGCTTTCTTTTTGTTGTATGGTCATAAGGTCTCGCATGCCTGCTGTGGCTTTAGAAAACAAAGGAAATTTTCGAGGGAAGGGGAGTGAATCCCTCCATGAATTGAACGATAGAGGCTGAATAGGCTGGATTTCACGTGAGTGTGACCTTGCTCTTTATGATATGGGATATTTCTGAAAATTGTGAAAAGTTATAGAGAAATTATTTACAGTCCGTTGTTAAGCCAGACAGGACAATATTATTGCAATTTGTGACTTAGATAGGGAAAACCAGTTTGTTTAATAGTTTGAGACGTGAATGAGTGATTTAGATTTTATAATCTAACCATTGGAGGTTCTATAACTAACTAATTTGTGTATTAGTTTAGGAACTTGAATGAGTGGTTTAGATTTTGAATCATAACAGATCAGAGACGGTATTATGTAAACTAATCAGTGTGACGGACACTGTAGAATTTGGAATGAGTAAGGTGGTAACTCGTTGGGCAGCTGAAAAAAATTATCTCTAAAACTGCAATAGATATTGGTAAGAGGAAAAAGAGCAGGAAGTTAGAAACAGTTGGAAATTGTATCTGGTGAATAGTTGGAACATTTTGAAAGTAGAAAAAAATGATGGAAAGTCTTCATTTAAGTGTGAGATTTTAGTTGTCACTGTATATAAGGGTTTAATGAAAGGTATTGATCCATGTCAGATGAGAATGCAGTAGTAGTTGGAAAAAAATGGAAAAAGGTTATTTCCCTCCTTTTCTGGTGGATCTGTAGAGCCACCAGCAGCGCAGCTAAGATTTCAGAAGGGAGGGGGGAAGGGGCCAGCTCCAGATGCTGAGACTCCATTGTGTGTTTTTCATTGATTACTGTACTTATCTGTATTGAACATTGATGAATTTTTTGTTGGTTTGTGTGTAATTGATATGTTTTGTCTTTACAGGTAAAATCTGCAGATATGTTGGTATATGTCACAGATATATTCTTATACATTGGTATGCTTTGTTCTAAATATAGAATATAAGTTATATCTGGTGGTATATCGTTATAAAGGATATCTTCTAAATTTGGTTTTTGAAGTAAAACAATAAGTCCACGTGGCAAATTTTAAGAGCTCATTTAATTTAAGCAATAGTAAAAATTGGAGGATTTTGACACAAAAGTTGTCAAAATTTTGAAATATTTCTATGTTTTAACCACTTTTATTTTAAAGGATATGTTACTGACTTATTTTTTCCAAATGTTTCATTTAGGTGGAGAAGAGGCAAAATTGAAATATTAACCTTATGTTCTCATGTACTGGATATGAGAGATTAATTTTTACTAACTCTAAAGTCATATGGATAATTTTGATCATTGCATCCTTTGTTTTGCTTTTTGAGGCATTGATATTTTGTTTTTGTTTTATTTTTCTATTTTTTTCATTTTTGTTTAGTCTGAAGTTTTTTGTTTTGTATGTCGTGGAAATTTATTGTATAGGATCCTTTGTTTCTTTGTTAGTTTTTATGTTAAACTTGTGGTTAGTTCTTTGTGTCTGGCTTACTCTTTGTTTCTGTCTGTCCTGTTAGTGTAAAGCCATGATAGTACATGATGTGTTCAGATGGTGAGCTTTTTTACAAATGATCGGTTTAAGATAGAGAGGTTACATGCTGCCAGACTCTAGGGGGCGGCCAGGGAAGCAGTACAATAGTTGTAGTCTCTCCAGAAACAGGACTCCAGTTTTTGACAATGGTCACAGCTTAAGTTTACTGTAGATAAAGAGGGTAAGTTAGGTCTTCTCATTCCGTATGTTTTTTTGTTGTAGATGTTTTATCAGCATACCTTAAACATATATCTGAGTATGCTTACTTTCTTAAACTAACCAATAAGATATAACAGTTCTGTCTTCTCAGTGCTGTAACAGTGGATATCACCTGACTTACGGGGACCAGTAGTATACATGGATGACTAATCTGAGCAGTGACAGCGGGAAAAAATGTTTAGAGGCTGCACTTTCTCTGTTTTGTTTTTGTTTATTTTAGTGATCGACGGGCCTAGTCTCTAATGGACAAGTTTACTGTATTTATAAAAACATGGGTACCTTCTAGGACAACCGCTTGTCAAGCTGGTGCCACGCTACCTGTTCCAGAGATCCCAAGGATAGATGCATACAGGACCTGACTTTTGGGGAGTCTTCTGAGCATCTCATAATATTCCTGGTTTGATATAATATTGTAATTTATTTTAATAAGATCAGCTTGTTTGCTTATACAGTTCTGTTTGTGTGTTTGGCTACACGGCCATTTGAGCTGATTGAAGAAGGCAACTCTAACAAATTCCAAACTCTGAAGTTGTTAATTTCCTCTGCACTGCCTGGGCACACTGACATATGACAAGCTGTTCTCGCACTGTACTGCACTGAGAACGGGCTGGTCATGCCACGGCAGTCTTACACTAAGTAACCTTGGTATACAGCAGAGACCAGTGAATATAATTCTGCTAGGAAATAAATCGAAACAATGGCCAGGGAACCCTATATGTGTACGAGAGTAATGTGTAGTACAAGTACTTATACATAAAAGTCTCAGAGGTCTGGACTGGATTACACCGTAGGCTAATACATACCCTGTATGATTAGCCTATGTACACTTTCTCTATGGCTGTTAAGCTACGCCTGCAGTGTGTTACTGATGTCCCAAGTGTTTTCCACCTAACTTGGTGTAGAACCTTGAACTCTACCTACTCTGTTACCCTAGAACTTAGAACAAAAGGGGAAGAAGTAGAAGTAGCTGGTAAGATGAGGATGAATATGCCATGTTATGGTCCTATTGGCATAAGATACAATAGGATTTTACCCATGTGAAGGTACGCTTCCACAATCCACTAATTCTAACCTTTGAGCTTTTTATTGAAGGAACCAGGTTACTGGGAATACAGCAGGTTTCACATTGGAATATACGGTGGTCACGCCATTCATTAGGTAATTAAGTTGAATCACTTCCACCTCATTTGCCTAAGAGGGGAGTTGAGACGCACTCACAGATGCAGGACAGCGGCCGTGCGGTATGACTACAAAAATATACACAGTACCTAATGTCATATACTTTTGGAAATTAGCCCATTTGATTATGGCTCCACATATGGAGAACCTGGGCATTTCTTAAACATCAAATAGAAAACCATCAAAGGAATGCAGAAAGTGTAAGAGGACCTAATGAAAGCCCTGCTTTTTGCCTACGAGCTTGGAACTGTTAAGGTCAGGACACATTACAAAATTCTTACTGGCCTGTGAAGTAAGGGGAAATAGAAGGAGCAGACGCAAAAAGCGGCAAAACTGGCTCGACAAAGCCTAGGGTTAAGGATCTTGTGGTACTAGCAAGGCCAGTGTCCACCATAGACCCGGTTACCCTGATGTCTCCTTAGGACCCCTCGCAATTCAAGCTCAGAAGGTCGTAAACGGGGAGGAGTGGGAAAAAACAGGGAGCGCTGTTAAAAAGGGTGGCCTGTGGAGTGTATCAATAAGCTCTGCCTCCCCTTTTTGGGGGTCCTTTTGCCAGAATGATTTGGCCTAAGCTGCCTTTGGAATGACCCACTCAGGTCCAAGATATGCTATGTATTTGTTTGCTAGTAAAAAAGTATTGGGTTGCTCTTGGCTTTCAGTACGGCCGAGCAGATACTATCAAGCCTGTTGTAGACAGGTGTGCAAAAAACAGGTATAGGTAACATAGGAAAGGTTCCCCTAGAATAACACATGCCTCGACACTGTGTCCATTTCAAGGAGTGCAAATTGTCCTTGTTCCGTGATCTCTTTTACCTGTGGCTTGAAGCCCTTCCCAATACAAGATAGCCACAGAAAAGTGCCCATAAAGTTGATTTAAGGTTGTTGATTTGGGCCACCAGAAGCTATTAATAGGTGAAGTGATAGAAGGAAAACCACCACTTCACAGGAAGAGTTAAATGAATAGAAGAGTCGGGTGCCTTAGGTATAGAATGGGCCTTTCATGTCCTCTATCATGTTCAAAGCAATGGAGAGGTAGAACGGTAGAAATGAACAGACCGGAAGATTGGTCAGAGTGTTTGCAATTATCTTTTGTTTTCAGTCTGATTGTACACTTATAGGAAATTAAACTGTACCCCTATGAGATCTTTGTTGTACTCCCCCAAGACTGGGCCTATTCCCTCGGTTTTACTCGTACAACTAAACAGTATGAAGGATATGTACGGACCCTGGCCAGAAACAGACTTGTGAAGCAGTACATAAACATGTACTTGTTGATTCTATTTCAGAAAGGGCAGTGACACTGAGTACTACAATTTGAACTGGTGATTGGGTGGGTCCTTGAAAGACACGTGAGAAGGAGCCTTGAGCCCAATTCTAAAGACGGTCCCTTTCAAGTTCTGCGAACAACTGACGACTTTGTGATGAAAATTGACGGGAAAGAACAAACTGGGTCCACACCAGCCACATATGAGAGAATCACTCTTCCCGTGACTAGAAAGATGAAAGATGCTGAATAAGCTTCCTGAAACATCCACTTAATATCATGACTTACTGTTGAAATATGTGCACACCCAGCAAGTGCTAGGACTTTCGGCCTTATCTAGTGTTACTATGTTCTTGCTACCCCCTAGAAACTTACAGCTCCCTAATTTCAAATCTGGAATAATGATTGTACTTCACTGGAGGACTACTTACCACATGCAAGATGGACAACATTCAATGTTTTTTTTATGTTACCTCAAACACATACAGATGAGGGTAGAGAGTTGAATGTGTTTAATATAGGAGAGGTGGGAATTTAGAAGAGTACCAGTACGTTAGTAAAAGGCTTAAGAAAATTATAAGCTCCTGAGTTGAAAGTTGTTCATAGGAAAGGCCTTTCCATTTGTGAAAATGTTAAGGGATTTTTCGTTGGTGTAGGAGCTAGCTTGTTCTTGTTATAGATTTACTCATTAGATTAAATTGGGAAGACGTGTGTAAATATTTCCTTTTAATAGATGTGATAGTGTTCTAGCATTTGGAAATGGGACTAATTTAGTATCTGGCTCCTCAAGAAAATGGTGATAACTTCGAATGTAGGTTTTGATATACAGTTAGGCCTTGTTCACACGGCTTATTTTGCCGCGTATTTGCCGACGGATTGACGATCGTCAATCCGTCGGCAAATACAGTCAAGAAACATGTCACAGCCTATTTTCTATTGATTTCAATTAGAGAAAATACGGCCTCGTCGTTACACAAACGCGTCAGTGATGTCCATTGCCGGGATTGCCGCCGCGATTGGGACGACGGCAATAGGACGGAAAAATAAGAAAAAACAATGTGCATGTCAATTTTTTACGGACGGATTTAAATCTCAACTTCAATGTTTGGAGATGGTGAAGCCGTCGGGAATTTCAGTTATCAATACGTGCCACACCTTAGTGGCACTTATTTGCAAAATGATTTTCAACTGATTTCAGAACGTATTGACGATCGCCAATCCGATGTAAATACGTTCTGAAATAAGCGTGTGAAATCATTAGCCTTAGAGAATCTGGGGTAGTTAAAAGGAGTGTGAGTGTATAATAGAATTGCCTCCTTTGTACATGATAGTAATCTGTTACATGGGTTCACCATCTGAAAGATCTACTAGAAGACATGATATATGCTGCACATAAGGGGATTCTTCTTGGTGTAGAAAGAACATGCATAATAGCTAGTCTGTCACCATTTACCTTCTTAGTCCCCCATAAGGATGTAGATATAAAAACAAGATCACAGGCATTACCACTGTTCTAAAAAGGGCAGCAGATAGCAAGCACATGAAAATGAATAATCTTTTTCATTTTTTTTTAAGGTTTTCATGGGTATAAGTTACTTTCATTTCTATACTGATCCAGTAGGAAATTTGCATATTATATTTTAAAAAAATAGTGTATTTTTTGAAAGACTGAGTGATGAAATGGTTGAGAAAGCAAAACCAAAGTGATAAGAAGGAATCATGATGGGGTGATATTGTTGTCATTTTTTAACTAGCAAAATTGGGATTTGAGGCATTATGGATGTCCTGATAGGGATATTACAGATGGTTATACAAGGTGTAATGCTCATAATAATGGTGTGTATTTTAATGTTCAGTGCTCACCGTAGGTGGATATGTTACGGAAACTAAAAGAAGAAGATAGTTATATCTTGTTTGTGACTTGTAGAATATAAATCTATTTCAGGGCATAAGCAGCCTCTAAATGTTAGATGAGCTTAATCTGTGTATAGTGATCTTTTTTCAGAGGAAATCCAGCATGGGGTTGGTCAGGGAAAGAAAACAGAGAGCATGGTAAATAGGAAGTTGGCAGTGGCAGGTTAGCTGCATGAGAATTACTCTAAAAACCTAAAGAAAGATTCTGATCACACATATCTGCTCAAAGGGGGGAGAATTGTGAGGGTAATATATTTATATCGTTTTATACTTGATTTGATTTGTGATATACTCTTTGTGTTTGCTTTTCATCAAAGTTTTGAAAAACACTCAGGTCTTTGGATTGTTAATAGATCATGCCTTCCACCCTCTCAATAATTGGGCATACATATGGCCTGGGAGGTCTATAAGCCCTATTGAATTAACAGGTTCTTTGTTTCAATAGATCAGTAAGTGGTGGGTCGCCATATTTAAATGTAAACTTTAAAACCAGCGTTATAAGGAACTTGGCTTATGTTTTGAAATTGTTGGCTAAATGTTTTCTTACAGAAGAAGGGGGCTATAAAAACATGAATTTCACAGTGGGATGGGGCCAGACATTCTTGAGTATTTGCAAATGTAATAGGCTGTGTGATGTCTCCAATGCTTGCATTGAATAAATCCTGGATATTTTCACCTTCAAATGATTTTTAATTTGAAAACCCGATCAACATCTGAAAAGCTTTATTTAGCTACGACAGGCTCATCTTTAACAGAAGAGGCAGGAATAATTAATCTTATATTACAGAAACAAAAGATGAAGAGTGGTATAAATGCACAGCAGGATGTATGAAGTTACATACAATTATTACTTCTATTAAGTTATAGTCTACATAGCTAACGTTAAACTGGATGCCCAACAGTTTGTGCTTAATTTAAATAAGTTTGCTGATTCATTTCTTAATGTACCTCTCTTAACAATCTATAAGGGTTGGTGCTCAATTTAACTGACAAAAGCCACAAAATCCTCTGTGCAGACATTATCGGTAAATTATAAAATTCTGGCTGCCTTCAGTCACCACTAGGTGGAGCCTATGAGCTCATTGCATACTGCTTTCTGTTATAGAGGTTGTTCGGTTTGTTTTTTTTATTAATTGGGCTTACTATGGACCATAGTGTGTATATAAACTTTATTGATGTAACATATTATGTTCTTTTTGTGTTTTATACTTCTATTTTATTTCTGTGCTTATGGCAGTAAGTGATATACACCTATACACACATATAAGCTGCATACACTTTAGAATAGCACGTATGCATGTTAGTCAGGAGGCCACTGTTGCAATAATGTAGTCGCCTGCAGCCCTCCCTTACCAAAATGTCACACTACTCAGTACAGTGTGATGTTTAATTTGGAGAGGGCTGCAGACAGCTACTCTATTGCAGAGACGGCCTTCTGACAAGCATGCATGTGCGCTAGTCGGCAGACCAGCTGGCTCTTCTAAAGTGTTTGCAGTAATAAGGGAAGATGTTCCACACAGAACGTCATCACTTAATGCCACATACAAAGTAATAAAATGAAAGTATACAACACATTACAGCAATAAAGTTTACATACACTATAGCCCATAGTAAACCTAATTAATAATAAAAAAAATAACTGAACAACCCTTATAAACTCAATAACAACTTAGTACACAGAAAGCAAACCCTAGTAGCAAATGCATGGAAGCCAGGATTGTATTTTATTATTTAGCTTTAGGACTATGCAGATAATTTGTAGCTTTAAACTGAAAAAAGAGATCCAATCACAACAAAGATATATTAAGAAATAAATCAGCACAGTATATTGCACATGTAAGCAATGTTATTAAAAGGTGGACAATTACTTTAAAAGTACAAATGAGGGTATAAAACAAGGTGAGAGAAGTTCAAGTCACTCAATACCCTTAATAAAAATAATTAGGGTATAGACACATTTCTTAGCGGAGTGCTAATGGAAAAAACACAACAAAAAGCAATGTTTATGGTTACTTACAGGTCCATCAACAACCTAAACTGAAACTAATTGGACAATTTGTCGAGGAATCATTCACCTAATTAAACGCTAGTGAGACAAACAAAATGGACAAGCCAAAAAAATATCCATGTCTTGCTGATAGCATGTACTGCTGTGTGATGTTGCGCAAAATGGCCGCGTTAGTGGGGGAGCAGTAACTTGTACAGTTTGAGTATAGGGCATTCATTCATAAGGTAGCTGGTGTTACCCTGCCATTTGGAGTTTCCGCTGCAGCGCTCGTTACGTATTCGAACGGCATGCTGCTCCGGTCACTTATCTTCTTATGCAGCTAGCATTGTGTCATAGTTTTCTCCTTACTTACAGGGCCAGTGCACACAACTATTTTCCTCTTTGGCCTATGTCTATACTTAAGGCGACATGTATGATTTTTGTCGCCCAGGCGCCATTTTTTTGGCACAAGTAGTGTATAATGCGCCCGAATCTATGAACATGTTCTACTGCGGGTCATAAATCAGGTGCATTCTAGCGCAAAAACGACAATCCAGGCTCAGGTAAACCACTTTAAAGTGCTCTACCTGTTCCAGCAGTAATGCGCCTGGATTTGCTGTACTGAAGCTATAAATCTATAGCTTCGTAGTTGTCGTAGTGCGACACACCTCCAGCACGCCCCCTGAGCTCAGGCACATTACAGAGTGCCACGGTCACTTTGTAATGCAACTGATACTGGAGTGCACCCATTTAAAAATATAGCAGACGGGGCTGTGCTAGTCTTCGGGCTGAAAAGACGCCAGATTTCTGGCGAAGCCCCATTCATGCATGTCCCCCTTCATGCATTATTTATAGAGATCTTTACATTTTTATGACCAATAGCACCTGTGAGCTAGGGCACTATGTAGTATTGATTTTGAGGATCTCAAATTAGCTTGTTTGTAACTCTCTCTCTATCCAGACCTTTGGCTACTATACCGTGACAAATGAACTCCTCCTGCCCTGACTATCTGACCATGATTCATCCTGATCCTTATATAGAACACTCCAGAGTATCAGCTGTCATTACTGGAGAATGTGCCAATGATAGCAACTAGTGAGGTCCATGAAGCGAAGACCAAATGCCAGTATAAGTGGGTGGGGGAGTAGAGTAAATATCTTTTGGCTTCTTAGACTAAACTCCACAACAAAGCCATATATTGGATCCACTCACAACCAATTCATTTCCTTTTAGCTAAGCCTTTTGACACTTTGCAGGTTATAACACCCTAAAAATGGAGATACTATAAGTTTTCCTTAGACCCGTCACCACACAGCTGATATGACTTCTGGGAACTGATTGTCCCATGTTCACAATTATTACTCTGATTTATTGCTCTGATTTCTGTATATGGCCTTAATGTCTCAGAGTGGTCGTTCTATTCGCTTCATACTGGAAGTTGGGCTTAGTTATTATGCTGCTCTTTACAAATGTAGAGGGTATGAGTACAGACAAAACCAAACATTACACAGTAACAAAGCTATGAACAGATCAAATTAAAGTAGTGAGGGCCCTGCTCGAAAGAACTTAAAATTTGTGTGAAAATAGGGAGTGAGACAAAAGATGAGAAGGGCTTAGTTTAGACAATGGTGCAGCCATATTCCATAAATATGGGGTAGTACAAAAAAGTGGATGAACCTGCCATCCAGGCAGTACATCTATAGACGGAAAAGTGTATATGAGTGCCTAACTGCATGGAGGGTCAGGAATGTGTGTGACATAAATGATGACACGGTTTATGTGGCGCACATAGGTATGCGCCGCAATATGCCTTTGTTTTATCGACATTGAAATTCAATGCATAATGGCTCGAGACAGCAATCTGCCTCCTTTACCTTTTTATTTCTCGCCGCATAAGCATCTGTCAGAAGTGACAGGTCACTTATTTTTTTATGGGCATATATTACGCTCCAAGAAATACAATCATAAAATCATTGTTGTCTGATGACGATTTTACACAGAACTCAATGAGTGCTGGACTTGTAAATGATTCTACCGTATTTGCGGGGTGTACTTCAGTGCAAATATGCGCCAAAAGTATGCCCTGCAAATACGTCGTGTGAACATACCCTAAAAATTGTGAGTTAATCAGATTGTGCGGTGTACCACATTCCACAGAACCGGCAATATTTTGTCAAAGTTGCCTCATATTTGGTAAGAGCATTAAAATACTCAACATTTCAAATCTTATCCTGTCATAAAACCCTCCTTTTTTTGTCATTCTGTCTATTTCTAATCATTTTCTTTTACCTTGTCCCCAAAATATGATTAAAATAAACAGTTAAGGTAGGCTTCATATGTTAGTATGGAATTGTGTAGCATTCCAAATATTACTAGATGAGAATGAATGCATATTTATTGTAAAAAGTGAAATTCTGCCTCTTTCAAAGGGTCACCCATGATCCGGACCAGATTGTAAATCTCCCTGTATCTTTTGTATATTGTCTCCATTCCTTATGAAGATCACTATCCAGAAAAGGACATTCATACCGGAATTTTGGGTGGACATCTTAAAAATGTTACACTGTACCAATTGAACACTGACTTCTTCATATACCCCATTCCTTCATTACATGATTTTAGTTGGTGTCTCAAAAATTCTCAAACATTTTTTGCCATTGTTAAATACATGCTTTTTCTTCAGAAATTAGTGATAACATAGATGAGATTACCTGCTTGGCCAAAGCTTTCGCAAGATCTTTTGTAGTTTCGGTTTTCCCAGTCCCAGCAGGACCCTCTGGAGCTCCACCAAGGTTTAACTTGAGTGCACCCATTAAAGTTCTAAAGCAAAGACAATTGTCTATTAATAAGGTCTTGTTATAATAGTAGAGGGAGCATCCAGGATTTACTGTACATCTCAGTCACTTTATGGGTATATCAACATATGGCATCCACAGAAAAAACTATATAAAAATGAGAGAAAAACAGTGTTTCCTGAAGGACAGAGAAAAATTGTCAAAGAGGATGGGGTATCCATGAGCTCAATTCAACTACTTGGCTGTACATCAGTTACCAATATTGAACTTTTATTTTTGGTTTTAGTTATGTGTCATACAGGATATGTTTGGAAAAATTAACTTGAAATTTTCTACATTACATTTGCGCACATGTACATAGAACTGATCCATACCTGTAACACCGATCAGTCAGTGGAGTAATGACAAGTCGAGGAGAATTTTTCCCCAGTTATCAAGATATTTGCTCAGTAGGATCATTCTGACCATGACATCTTGGCCTTCCCCATTAATTCTCAGTTGGAGATCCCTGGAAGTCATAGGCTGTACTTTATCCTTTCCCAAATTTTTGCAAAAAACACAGGGCTCAGATAAAAACCCATTTAATATGAAATATTTGCATTATAATATGCTTTACAAATAAATTGGTATCCTGCAATTATATAAGTTATTTTGTATTTCACTACCTAACATATAGAAACCTTCTAACTTTCTCTCAGGAGCTTACTATAAAAAGTAAAGGACTAGACAGCTCATGGCCGTAGGGGATTTAAAGGGAATGTGTAATCAAAAAAAGAGTCATTTTTTAAAGTCCCTTTTTATGTTAAAACATTTTTTAGGAATTTTTGATTTTTTTTTTTTTATTTTTCATATCACTTTAAATATTTCTTAAGTCTTGCAGTTTTCACTTTGGGCCCCAAGGCCTTTTTTGCACGGCTTTAAGGGGCATTCGAGAATCTTTAAGTAGCTTATGAACATAGGGATTTAAAGGACTGACTCGTCCATTGATTCTATAGGAGAGTTTTTAGTATGCTTGTAACCGGGGAAGAAGTCACTGTGCAGGGGGTGAAAGAGTGAACTGTGATATTCCTCTTGTGACTGGTGGGCCGGGTTTTATCTATTCACATGGGGTCTCCCTTTTAGTTTTACCCCCTTTGTGCGATAACGAGCGAAATGAGAATCTTTCCATAAGAACAGGAAGTTCGCTTTATTAGGCTTAGTGGCCAAAGTGGAAAATGCAGGATTAAAAATTATTAAAAAATTTGAAAGTGATATGGGAAAAATTTTTAAAAAAAACCAAAAAAAATTTTTAAAAATGTGTTGAACATAAAAAAAGGGGAGTTAAACATAAGTCATTTTTGATGACACATTCCCTTTAAGAAGTGTTTCATACAGTTCCATCTGGCCATTCTTCCCTACTGATGGCTATATTCTGCTTTTCTCTTCATTGCCACCGGATCACTCCCTGTCCATATTACAGCAATCTCTTTGAGTATAGCCTCCGCTATAATTACCCCGCCACCCGTTTCTATACTACTGATTTAAAAACTAAAACGGGCGAAAAAAACAAAAGTCCGTTTTTTTTTTTCCTATGTAATTTTATTTGGGAATAAATGCAAAACTTTTGATTTGCAGAAAAAAACTGAGTGCCGTGGATTCTTCTACGTGGATTGTTCAGCGCTGAAATATCCAGTGCTGCAAACCAGCCATGTGAACATACCCTAAGGCAGTGGGAAAGTAACTTCTGTGAAAACAGGACGATGGGAAATCCGTGTAAGGCTAACTAAAGTTTAGTTTACTAATAAAAAAAGGAAGGCATTGAACAGGGTTTACTTTAAAATAACATTATTCCCAACTGTGCTGTTTGAACATAGTCTAATGGACACCTACAGTTCTATGCCACACCCTGTAGAGAAGGGTGGCACAATTAGCTCCATGTACCTGGTGTCTGGCACCAGAGTCTAATGAAGAAAGTGGCAAGATATACACCCACACAGAGACATAATTTTCAACAATTACAATATATATGTTGAATTATATGCAATTTGGAGGCCATGTGGAAACTGAACAAGACCCTTCTTATTTGTTTCAGGAATAAAATCAGCTAACTGAATGCCCTGCTTGCCATTACACCCAGTCTTTGGTGCCTAACCCAAAACAGCTCTCTGGGCCATAGGGCGAAACCAACACTATGAGTAATGTATGATAAATGGAGGCTCAATTACAGACTTTGCATCCAGGCTGAGAAGCTTCAAGTTACATCTCTCAAAGTACAAAAGAGAACTTTTTTTCATCATATTTAAAAGTAAAAAGCTTGTTTTATTTTTTTAAAAAATTGACCAGTGAAATGTGAACTGTTATGGAAAATTCTTTCCCTCTATTTTTTATTTTCCCCCAGCCCCCGTTTGCAAATCTTTAATTACAGGTATTCTCTGATAAATTCCATATGGGCTTAAGATGTATTCTTCAAGTGTCTAATCAGTTGGGCTTGTTGTCTATAGAAGAAGCATCAGGGCGCATAAAGGATTGTGTTTGTGGGTGTCATTATTTCTACAAGACATATGTTTGATTCCATGTTACTGCTTAATCAGGGTCTGTGCAATGTGACTCTACGGTTGAAAGCATCTCATGTGTTCACATCTCATGGCTGCAGGAGTCAGAATAAAGCCTGTTGTTTTAGGCTTTAATTGGAATAATCTTGATTATAACTTCTTGATTTCCTATTGCATCATTGGTAAAACAGAAACATAAATCTATAAAGTAAATGTCCACCCCTGAATACAATTTTGTTAAAAATTCTGTGCTAATTATCATCTTAATGTATCCGTATTGCGGATAGAGACTGTTTCTGATCCAAAACTTCAAATTCCCATCATATGCAGGGTTATTCCCAACAGTAAGGGTACAGTTCACATGGTGCAGTTTTGTAGCTTTTTTGGTGTGGTTTTTTATGTGGTAGTATTGCGCTGCCGTGAAACTGTCCTTCTTAACAGCAAGCTTCAATTCCCTATAAAGTTTAGAAAGGTGTTGCAAGTGAGTAATCAACTAATGTGCTTGTAGTCAGCTATTTCTGACTGCCCAATGACTAATAATGTCCGGACAAAGACAGTTTATCTCTGAACGGATGTTCTGGAACACTAATTGTGCGGCTGCGCGGGTGGGGAGATGGCTGTCAGCAATAGCTGGGCTCTCCACTGAGAAGACAGGGACGATTTATAACAGTCGCTGCCTTCCAGATCACTTTTTATACAGTGCTCAACAAGTACTGTATATACAGTCTAGCAGGAAGCCTCCCATGTCCCTTCTCCCCTTGACAGCGGTCACATAACCAGCGGGGCTTGATAGTTAAGTTGCTGCTGGGTCTTATCAGACCTAGGTCAGCTCTGTAGTAAGTACAAGCGATTGTTATTTCTACTGTAACTTGGGCTAATATATCAGCCTCAATTACAGAGGAGGAAAAAAACTAGCGTAAAAGTGCCCTCCAAAGGTCTTTTTCTGACTATATAGGGGGGACAATATGTAAAATCAAGTTAAAAAACCCCACACATACACACAAAATATTATTTAACAAAACATTTGAACAGCCCAACCCACAACTTATACCCCCGTCCCAGACAACACTAAAATTTTAGATCACCTATTTACAAATGTTTGTGATGGAAAATTAACAGTAGAAAAAATTAAAAGTCTGTTTTTCACATATTTTAATTGTTTATTTTTGCCGCTATTTTCCATAGAATTTTAAAGAAAAAAAAATCTAATGTAAAAATTACATCAAAATAAAGCCCAACTGATCATGGAAAAAAGGCTAAAAAAATGGTTATAGCATTTAAAACTGTGTGTACTAGGGAAAAGGAAAATGTGCCTGGTCGGGAAGGGGGCTAAATGGCTCGGCCAGGAACTAGTTAAGCACAAAGATTGGTAACACACCTGCAACACTTTTGTTCCATTCTAGGAAATTGGAAGGAGCTTGCTGTTAATAAAAACAGTTTCACTGTACTGCAACAGAAAAACCACACCAAAAACATGACAAAACACCCCAAAGGCCTGGGTAACCAGCAAATAACAAGTCGTTTATCCCCCTTTCTGACAAGGCTCATTTTCATTTTTTCTAGTACACACGGGTTTGAATGCTATAACACTTTCTTGTGCTCGGTTACTCTAATCGTTTTTTTATAATATATTTGTGTCTTTTATTTTAAATATTGTGTCTCCCATGAGGTAAGAAAAAGACCTCAGGAGGGCATGTTAAGATATGTTTTTTTGCTGATTAGGCGTAATTTTGCTGATTAGTGGTAACTGGGGCTAGTGGGAAGCAGGAAGGCATGAGACTTCTTGGCTATCTGTATACACATCACCTATGGTGCGCTTTATATATATATATATGAGTATTGGATCTACTCACCAATTTGAGTTCCGCTCTTAGTGTAGAGGCACAACTCTCATATTAGCATACAGGGCTTTTACTGTAGCTGTAGCCCTTGTATACGGCTGCCGATGTTCCCGTGAGCGGCGTCCCGCCAAAGCAGTCAGTAGAGGAAAAAGAAATGGTGGAACCGGCGCACATGTGTATCCAATATAGGGTTTTACTTGCTTTTAAATTGTTTTAGATTGGCTGAGGTTATCGCCCCAGCCTTTTTAGAATAATAAATTAATTTTCTGGATCTCCCTGCCTGCACCATTGGCATTCCCGGATACACATGTGCGCCGGTTCCACCATCTTCTTTTTCCTCTACTATATATATAATATATATATATATATTTATTTATTTATTTAATGATAGGAAAGGAAGGGATGGTAATACACTGTCCTGGCCTTCTTAGTGGAGAGCCCTGCTGCCACCGACAGCAAGCTCTCTACCCCCACGGCTGCACACTTAGGGCGACATGTATGAAGAGCGGCACGTCGGAGCGCCCGTTTTCCAGCGCTCGAACGTGAAAGCTGCGCCTCATGTATGTCGGCGCCCAAGGTGCGCTAATACATGCGGTGAAAAGTTCCCTGTGCCTCGCCAGTGTGTTAGGCGCAGTCCCGCACTGCGCCTAACATGTATTCCGATTCGAGACAGGCTGGAAATCAGCGAGAAATCATTAAACATGTTAGTGAATAGCAAAAAGAGTTGTCTTTCAAATGAATCAATGAATAAAGTGAAAAATCAAAGGTGTCTAAAAGCAATTAAATGTATTGAAAAAGTGGATCATTTAAAATCAAAGGGAAAATATATAAGATCGCTCAAGAAATAAAATCACAGCTCTCAGCTCCGTGAGGCATGGAGTATGAATCAAAAAAACGTTTTATTAGGTGTAAAACATTATCTGAAAAAGAGCTCAAACCTTTTAAAAAAATACATAAATAAAATCACTAACAAAAACTCAATAACGGCGCAACATCAGGAATTGGGATATTGGAAATTGCCAGGAAATACAGTTATTAAAATTCTGTAAGCACTTCTCATTTTTCGGCATAAACCAACCAATCAGAATAGGAGCGACAGTGACCCATTATAAGCTATGGAGTAGTATTGACCAATCAAATGAAAAGGCGGGACAGTTCAAAATACAGTAAAAAATACAGAAAAAAGCTGTTTGGTTGAACTAATGGGGGGCTTGGCTATCCCGGCAAATCAGAGTGCGAGCTACTTTGTCCCATTATAGTCTATGGAGAGATGGGGGCAATGAAATCTCAGCTCCCTGCGGCATGGAGTAATAGTAAATAAATAGTTTTTTTAGGTGTAAAACATTTTTTTGTAAAAGCTAACACCTTCTATAAACATACATAAAATCACTAACAACGCGTTTGTCGCCGGGACTGGCGCAACATCAGGAATTGGGGTATTGAAAATTGCCGGGAAATACAGTAATTCAAATTCTTTAAGCGCTTCTCATTGGTCGGCAGAAACCAACCAATCACAATAGGAGCGACAGTGACCCATTATAACCTATGGAGTAGTATTGACCAATCAAATGAAAAGGCGGGACAGTTCAAGATACAGTAAAAAATTAAGACAAAAAGCTGATTGGTTTAGCCGGGGCGGCAGTATCATCCAAAATATGTAGTGCGCTATTTTTTAAATGGAGCAAAAAAGGGCGGATAGAAGGGCGCCCTAAAAAGTTAATTACTGTCTATGGGGAAATATTCTAGTATGTGATTTGTTGGGGGTAAGAGGGGCCCCGTCCTGCTTAGCCAATCAGCGGGTGAGCTACTTATTCTCATAGAGTTCTATGGGAAAAGAAATGCAGAGCGATCTCTGTTTGTGATTTTGGGTAAGTTAAAAAATGCGCGATTATTTGGGGCCAAATGGGAGAGCGAGCGACGCTCTTATGGGTTTTCTAATGCAATCTATAATAAAACTGTACATGCAGAAATCAAATGATTAGACTCATGAAGTTGTACCCATTGTATATAAAATGAAAAATAATATGGGTGTAACGAAAATAAACTAATAAATATTAACGTATATAAATCGAGTAAAGCCGACCGTGTATAAGCCGGACACCTAACTTTTGCCACAAAAACCGGGAAAGATTATTGACTCAAGTAAAAGCCTAGGGTGGAAAAATGCAGCGGCTACTGGTGAATTTTAAAATTAAAAATAGTTTCCAATTTAAATTACATAGGCAGTTTAAATGTCCCCATAGGCAGGTATTTGGTAGTTTAGGCAGTTTCATGTCCCCCATAGGCAGGTATAGGCTAGTATTTGGAGTTTCATGTCCCCCCTAGGCAGATATAGGCTGGTATAGGCAGTTTCATGTCCCCTATTTGGCAGATATAGGCAGGTATAGGCAATTTAATGTCCCCAAAAGGCAGTTTAATGTCCACCATAGGCAGATATAGGCTGGTATAGGCAGTTTAATGTCCCCATAGGCAGATATAGGCTGGTATGGGAGTTTAAAGTCCCCCTAGGCAGGTTATAGGCAGAAAAGGCATTTAATGACCCAAGGCTGGTATAAAAAGCAAAATGTCCCCCTAGGAGGCTATAGGGAGGCAATTTTCCCCCCTAGGCATATAGGTCCTCATAGGCAGGGTATAGGCGGGGATAGGTGTTTAGGCTGGTATAGGGAGGGGATAGGTCCCCCTAGGCGGGTATAGGCAGGTAAGGGGGGGCCTTAGGCAGGCTATAGGCAGGGGATAGGCAGGCATAGGCCCCCTAAAGGCTATAGCAATATAGGTCACCTAGGCAGGCTATAGGCGGGGATATACAGGGAAAAGGCTGGCAAGTCCCCTAGACAGGGTTTTAGGCAGGGGTAGGGCCCAAACAGGTTAGGCATACTAGCAGGTATAGGCATTATAGGCGGTATAGGAGGCAAAAGGCAGTACTAGGGAGTATAGGCCTATAGGGGAGTACTAGGCAGGGAAGGCATACTGGCGGGGTATAGGCAGGTATAATAGTACTAGGCAGGGAAGGGGAGGATAGGGGATACTAGGCAGGGTATAGGCAGGTATAATAGTACTGGCAGGGTATAGGGGGAGGTATGGGCAGTACTAGGGGAGGGTACAGGGAGGTATAGTAAAGGCATATAGGCAGGGTAAAGCAGAGTAGGCAGGTATAGGCAGTACTAGGCGGGTATAAAAGGGGGAATTTAAAAGTACACAGGTATAGGGCAGGATAGGGAGTTTCAGGGGTATAGGCAGGGTATAAAGGGAGTAAGGCAGGTATAGGATCATTTTAAAACAAAAAAAACCACTTTCCTCGACCCCCCCCTGCTCCTCTCCTGGGCGCGCTCCTCAGTCTTCTCGGTACAGGCGGGTAGTCATCAGGGGTGCGCACGCAGCGTGAAGACACACGCTGCCTGTGCCGGGGAAATCCGATGGCTGCGAGTTTTCTCTCGCCCCGCAGTGGGGATCTTTCTCCGCTGCGCTCCGGAGGGGTCCGCAGGGGGGAAAGGATAGTGACAGCGCACGGGACACCGCAGCGCCCGAACCCGCAGTGACTGGGCAATCAGTTTAAAACGCTCCCTGAGGAGTCGATTAACTTTAAGCGTCCCTGTCGGGGCACGGGCCACGCGCGCCCCGGCGCCAACGTGACTCGGTATAAGCCGAGGGGGGGTTTTTTA